>JABUQX010082418.1:15000-17500 GCA_015478945.1 Trachelipus rathkii | reverse complement strand
AAAGAGTTGGTGAAAAAGAAAAAAGAGGTTTATGTGAAATGGTTGGGGAATAGGAGAAGGGAAAGCTGGGAGGAATATAGAAGGGTTAGAGTGGAAGCAAAGAGGGCAGTGGAGAGGGCGAAGAGAAATGCAAATAATGAATAGTGTAGAAAAGTGACAAAATTTTGAATCAGGGAGCAAAATATTCTGGAAAGAAGTAAATAAAAAAAGGAAGAAGATGGAGGGGTTAGGGGAGAGGGTTAAGGGAGGGGAAGGGAATGGTACTAGGAGGGAGGGATAGGGTGAGGGAAAGATGGGGGAATATTTTTAGAGGATTTATTGAATGACAATGGGTGGAGAGTGAGGAGGATTTACAAGAGGTGAGGATGGGGGGGAAGTGGGGCAGGAAAGGGATATGGAAATACAATTGATAGAAATTATTAGGGCGTAACTAAAGGAAAAAAAGGAAAGTCCACAGGTCTAGATGGTGTGAGTATGGAAATGTTACAGATGGGAGGCAGAGGGGTGGAGGAATGGCTGTATAGGTTATATAATTTATGTTGGAGGAGGGGAGAGGTTCCACAGGATTGGGAGGATGGTTGTTTTGGTTCCCCTGTAATAAAAGGGAAAGTGGATAGGAATGGAGTGTGGGATTATAGAGGATTTGTCTTTTTGAGTGTAGTAGGGAAAGTGTATGGGAGAATACTAATTGAGAGGGTGAGAGATTTAACGGAGGAGAGAATGGGGGAAGAACAAGGAGGATTTAGGGTGGGAAGGGGGTGTGTGGATCAAGTATTTACAATGAAGATGCTTGTGGAGAAAGGTATAGAAAGGAAAGGGAAGGTGTATGGGTGTTTTTTTAGATCTGGAGAAAGCATATGATAGAGTGAAGAGGGGTGAATTATGGAGGGTGCTGGAGGAACATGGAGTAAAAAAAGGGGGAATTATGGAGGGTGCTGGAGGAATATGGAGTAGGGGGTAAATTAGGTAAAGGTATTAAGGCCTTTTATAGGAATAGCAGAATGTGTGTGAGAGTATTAAGAGGGGAGAGTGAGATGTTTGGGGTAGAGAGAGGGTTGAGACAGGGATGTGTAATGTCACGTGGCTTTTCAATTTATTTATGGAGAGTGTCTGCAGAGGAATGATGAGGGAGGGGAGAGGTGGAATTGATGGATAAGGGTGATAGATGGGAAGTGAACATGATACTATTTGCGGATGATACTGCCTTAGTGGCGAAGAATTCAGAAGGGCTGTAGTATTTGGTGAAAGAGTTTGAGAGAGTGTGTGGACAAAAGGGTCTTAAGATAAATCCAGGTAGGAGTTAAAAGTGTTTAGTGTTTGGGAACGGAGGAAACAGATGAAGGGGATGGGGTTTAGAGATTAGAAGTAAGGAGGTGTAGTATAGAAGAAGTAAAGGTTTTCAGATATTTAGGGATGGATTTGGTAAGGAGGAGGGAAGAAGGAAGAGATATGATCACAGAGTAGGAGAAGGAATGAAGAGCATTGAGTGGTCTGAGGGAATTATGAAAAGGGGGGATTTATCACATAAACTTAAGATAAGTATGTTTGAAAAAATATGTGTTTCATTGAAATAATATGGTGTGAACATGGGGGTTGAATGCTAGGTCCAGAAGAAGTTGGAAAGTGTTTTGAGATAAAGGGTTGGAGTGGTATGTGGGGTAGGTAAAAGAGAGAAGATTATGGAATAGGGTGATAAGGAGATGAATGTGATTTGAAGAATGGTTTTTGGTGAGAAACAGAGCGGAGAAGGGAATGTTAGATGGTTTGGACATCTGGAGAGAATGGAGGAACAGAGGGTGGTTAGGAGAGTTTGGGAGGGCGGAGGGGATAGAAGGAAGGAAGGGGAGATCAAGAAGAAGGTGGTATGGATGGAAATAAAGGAAATGCTGGATAGAGAGAGGGATTGAAGGGTGAGAAGGTAGGGTTGTTTGGCGAGAGATAGAATGGATGAGGGAAGGTGGGTGGGTGCGAGATGAAGGTAAATATGAATTAGGGAAGCTGCACTACCACTACCCCGCTTAAGCGGGATTAAGTGTTTGTAAATAATAATAATAATAAATAATAATATATAATATATAATATATAATATATAATATATATATATATATATATATATATATATATATATATATATATATATATATATATATATATATATATATATTATATATATATATATATATATATAATATATATATATATATTATATATATATATATAGGGTTGGGATATATAAAGAAGGTTGATTCTATTGTCATCGAGTATTAAAGTAGAGTTAACGAGAAGGGAGTTGAAGAAGCTTGTAAAATATACTTATATCTACATGGATAAGCTAACAAAATCTTTGATAATGAAATTATCATAGTCTAATTACATACTCCCACCATGAGATTAAGAAAAAGATTATACTTTAAATTATTGCTAAAGAAAAATCTCTTTAAAAAAAATCTATTTCAAAGAAAATCTCTTTTGAAAAGCAAACGAAAATATTGACATATTC
>JABUQX010082418.1:10000-12500 GCA_015478945.1 Trachelipus rathkii | reverse complement strand
ATTTTCATTATTTTCATTATTTTAATTATTTTAATTATTTTCATTATTTTCATTATTTTAATTATTTTCATTATTTTCATTATTTTCATTATTTTAATTATTTTAATTATTTTAATTATTTTAATATTTTAAATTTTATTTTCATTATTTTATTATTTTCATTATTTTAAATTATTTAATATTTTTAATTATTTTAATTATTTTAATTATTTTAATTATTTTTAATTATTTTTCATTATTTTCATTATTTCATTATTTTCATATTTTCATTTTTTCATTATTTTTCATTATTTCATTATTTTCATTATTTTCATTATTTATCATTATTTCATTATTTTCATTATATTAATTATTTTCATCTATTTTCATTATTTTCATTAATTTTCAATTAATTTCATATATTTTCATTTATTTTCATTATTTTCATTATTTTCATTATTTTCAATATTTAATTATTTTCGAGATTTCCTTATTTTAAGCGTTTAATTTTTTTAAATATTTTAATTATTTTAATTTATTTTAATTATTTAATTTTATTTTTAATTATTTTAAATTATTTTAAATTATTTTAATTATTTTCAATTATTTCATTATTTTCATTTTTTAATTATTTTAATTATTTTAATTATTTTAATTATTTTCATTATTTTATTTCATTATTTTAATTATTTTAATTAATTTTAAATTATTTTAAATTATTTTAATTATTTTAATTATTTTAATTATTTTAATTATTTTAATTATTTTTCATTATTTTCATTATTTTAATTATTTTCATTATTTAAATTATTTTCCATTATTTTACATTATTTTCATTATTTATTATTTTCATTATTTTCTTATTTCATTATTTTCATTATTTTCATTATTTTTTCATTATTTTTCATTATTTTAATTATTTATTGTTTTATTTATTTTTAATTATTTTAATTATTTTAATTATTTTAATTGTTTTTAATTATTTTAATTATTTTTATTATTTTAATTATTTAATTATTTTTAATTAATTTTAATTATTTTCAGTTACTTTTTATTAATTTTAAATATTTTATTATTTGATACTTCAGTTATTTTAATTATTTTCATTATTTAATTATTTAATTATTCTTAATTAATTTTAATCATTTTAATTATTTTAATTTATTTTAATTATTTTAATTATTTTCATTATTTTTTCATTTTTTCAATTTATTTCATTTATTTCAAATTATTTATTTATTTTAATTATTTTAATTATTTTAATTATTTTAATTATTTTAATTATTTTCATTATTTTAATTATTTTAATTATTTTATTATTTAAATTATTTTAATTATTTTACTTTCTTGTTCTTCTATGTTAAATTATTTTCTTTTATTCTAAAATTTTTCTAATTTTAAATATTTTAAAAATTTTAAGTTTTTCTTTATTTTTAATTAATTTTTCATTATTTTCATTATTTCAATTAATTTCATTATTTTCATTATTTTCATTATTTTCATTATTTTCATTATTTTCATTATTTTCATTATTTTCATTATTTTCATTATTTTCATTATTTTAATTATTTTAATTATTTTAATTATTTTAATTATTTTAATTTTTTAATTATTTTAATTATTTATTATTTTAATTATTTTAAATATTTTAATTATTTTAATTATTTTTAAATTATTTTAATTATTTTAATTATTTTAATTATTTTAAATTATTTTCATTATTTTTTCAATTGTTTTTCATTATTTTTCATTATTTTTCTTGTGTTTTCATTTTTTTCATTATTTGTAAGATTTTTCATTACTACCATTATTTTCATTATTTTCATTATTTAATTATTTTAATTATTTTTAATTATTTTAATTAATTTTAAATTATTTTAATTATTTTAATTTATTTTTCCAAATTTTTATTTTTAATTCTACTGTTTATTAGATTATTTACTGCTTAATTTTGTAACTTACTGTTTAATATTTTAATTATTAATTATTTTAATTATTTTAATTATTTTAATTATTTTAATTATTTTAATTATTTTAATTATTTTCATTATTTTCATTATTTTCATTATTTTCATTATTTTCATTATTTTCATTATTTTCATTATTTTCATTATTTTCATTATTTTCATTATTTTAATTATTTTAATTATTTTAATTATTTTAATTATTTTAATTATTTTAATTATTTTAATTATTTTAATTATTTTAATTATTTTAATTATTTTAATTATTTTAATTATTTTTATTATTTTTATTATTTTTATTATTTTTAATATTTTTAATATTTTTAATATTTTAATTATTTTAATTATTTTAATTATTTTTATTATTTTTATTATTTTTTTTATTTTTATTATTTTTATTATTATTGCAACTAATATAAAGAGGATAAAATTTTTTTAAGTGTGACCTCACATGAAGTATTTTAATTAAAATAAGGTTTTACCTGAGGTAGGAAAACGTGACAAACCAGAATATAAAATCTCAGATTTGAAAATACTACTACTACTACTACTACTAC
>JABUQX010082418.1:0-2500 GCA_015478945.1 Trachelipus rathkii | reverse complement strand
TCGGTGGTATATATATATAGATATATATATATATATATATATATATATTATTAGTTATAGCATATATATATATATATATATATATATATATATATATACAATATATATATATTATTATATATAGTATATATAGATTATTATTACATATATATATTATTATATACAGTGGTATATATATATATTATTATTATATTATAGAAATATTAGTGAAGAGTAAAAAGTTATAAATATATATTGAGACATATATATATATATATATATATTTTTAAGTTATATATATATATATATATATTATATATATATATATATATATATATATAAATATATATATAATAGCCTTATTTATTAAATAGCGACTATTTTATTACCGCGATACGGAACTCGAAAAGGTAATAAAATATGTTAATGGAACGCAAAGTAAATATAGTTTAAAACCATACCTCTCTTTTAAAATATATTGCTAAGATATGTCTTAATCTGAAATTGCACACGTATTATATATATATATATATATATATATATATATATATATATATATATATATATATATATATATATTTATATAGTTGTATATATATATTTATTTATGTATGTATATATATTTATATATATATATATATATATATATATATATATATATGTATGTATGTATGTATGTATGTATGTATGTATGTATGTATGTATGTATGTATGTATGTATGTATGTATGTACTTACCGGGTGTTTCAAAAGGTACCGCAACCCAAAAGATAAGAGAGTAGGACTTATTCAGATGCATATTTTCTGCCATAATATCGTGAGGTGGGAACGCTGTACTCATCAAGCAGTAGCAGTGGAAAAGACAAAGTTAAGCGCCAATCGCACTGAGACCATCATTCTGTTGTGTTGTTTAAGCAATGCCGTTCTCCAAGGATGAACATTTATCTATTGTTGAAACTTATTATGCGTGAAAATCGTACAAACGTGTGATAGAGGGGTTTGAACTTTCCTCAGTATGGAGTTTCATAGAAGTTGACAATTTCACGTTTGATTAAAACATTTGGACTTTGTTAATTTGGTCTTTACAGTTATTTTTTTGTCATATTTTCAAATTTTATTTTTACTTTTTGTAGGTAGTGATGTAAATAGTAATATTCCGATTTTTTTTTTTTAAGAATGAAATTGCACCCCTACGCCCCCCCCAACAAAAAAAAACGTTTATGGTGTTGTCGTTTGGCTCGTTCTTTTGTTGATGCTTATGATATTGAGGGGTTGGATCGTGTATTGGATATCACTTTCAACATGTGTTGTGACTTGTGACGGTACACGTATATCTTATACGTCTTTTTCATCATGTGCATCTTATTACTAAATTCAAATATATACATTACATATAAAATAGACGGTTGCATCCTATATATATATATATATATATATATATATATATATATATATATAGCATATTATTAGTTATTAAGAATAAGAAAGAAAAGGTTAAGATTAAAGAGTTCTTGAACTATGGAAAATTGAGGTTGGGATGTTGATATGTCATTATTCCGCGTATATTAATATTAATATATACAGTTATATATTATATATATATATATATATTAAACATATTATAATATATATATTACGGTATGAATATAATATATAGTTATATACATATATATATATTATATAGTATATGTTATTATTGGTATTATGAATTACATATTATAAAAGTATATATATAAATATATATATACATATTAAGTTATTGTTATATAGCAGCTGAAGAAGAAAGATATACATATATATATATATATATATATTATTTCATATATATATATACATATACATATATATATATATATACATATATATATTATTAAGGGTTATTATTATGGTGGAAGAAAGAAGATATATATATTATATATATATATATAATATATTTCATATATATATATATATATATATATATATATATATATATATATATATATATTTATATATATATATATATATATATATATATATATATATATATATATATATATATTATATATATATATATATATATATGTATATATATATATATATTATGTTTGTGTGTTAAAGTGTGTGTGTTTATCAATGCTTAACGTATATATGTGTGTGTGTGAAATGAATAGGATCTTAAATGGGATTTGATGTAATATCCCAGCAGTTTTCAATGGGAATGGTGAATTTCAGAATATACTCAGGGTTTAGATTCCTCATTAACAGAATTCCTTAAGGAAACAATCAGGAAAATCCCCAATGGAAATTCCGTTAAAAAAAATGCGATTAAATACAGTCTTTATACCCTAAAAGGCAAGAAAATTCTTTGGGAAAAAAGGAAAATTTCTGCAAGAGTTGTTTACATTAATATGAACAAAAACTTTTCTTATTATAAATATATATATATATATATATATATATATATATATAGTAATATATAGTTATATATATATATATATATATATATATATATATATATATATATATATATATATATATAT
>JABUQX010082417.1:0-14226 GCA_015478945.1 Trachelipus rathkii | reverse complement strand
ATCATTTTTATATATTTATTATTATATTATATAATATATATTATTATATATATTTATATTTATATATTAATATATATATATATATATATATATATATTTATATATATATTATATATATATAATATATATATATATATATATATATATATATATATACGATAATATATATATATATATATATATTTATAATATATATAATATATAATATAATTTATAATAATTTATATATTATATTATTATATGTTATATATATATATTATATATATATATATATATACAGATAGATCCTCAAGCAACAACAGATTAACACTTCTTATCAAATCCAAATGCCATCCATCCGACCAACAGCAGCTTTTAGGAAGCTCAGCAAACTATTACTCAAATGACAGAATTACTGGCACGACAGACGTCGTCATCAACAGGAATATAGAAATTTTAATTACTCGGTAATATTAGAGAGAGAGAGAGAGAGAGAGAGAGAGAGGAGAGAGGGAGAAGGAGAGAGAGAGGAGGAGAGAGAGAGAGGAGAACGAGAGAGAGTGAGAGAGAGAGAGAGAGAGAGAGAAGAGAGAGGGACGAGCGAGGAGAGAGAGAGTTGTTATACACCCATTCGCATGTTTTTAATAATAATCTGTCAAATAATAATAATAATAATAATAATAATAATATATAATGATATAATAATATATATAATAATAATAATAATAATATAATAATAATAATATAATAATAATAATAATAATAATAATAATAATAATAATAATAATAATAATAATAATAATAATAATAATAATAATAATAATAATAATAAAATATAATAATATAATAATATAATAATATCACAAAATATATATAATCATAATAATACGATATTAGCGCGACTAAGTCGCGAGGTATTATTGGCAGCAGGGAGGGCGATTGATCTCGTCCCGATTCCTAGGTGCAATTATCTAAATGTCCTTCAATAATGGTGTATTCTAAATACATCTATAATAAGATATAAAAATGATGTCGGGGTATAAGCCAGAACTCTTATCTTCATTAGTCGCACCAACCGATATTAACTACGAGTAAGATATGGAAGATCGTCCATAAATATAACATAATATTCACATATCATTATATTATTACATAAATATCAAATAATTCTGCAAATTTACAATTCGTTCCTTGTGTTTTTTTTTTTTGTTTTTTTCATCTGATTCTTTCCACTTTTAGCCCGTTTTCGTTTCATCCTCTTCTTTGCAGATCCTTTCCACTTTTAACTCGTTTTCTTTTCTGCCTCTTCCTTGCAGATTCTTTCCACTTTTAACCCGTTTTCTTTTCATTCTTTTCCTTGCAGATTCTTTCCACTTTTAACCCGTTTTCTTTTCATCCTTTTCCTTGCAGATCCTTTCCACTTTAAACCCGTTTTCTTATCTTCCTCTTTCTTGCAGATTCTTTTCACTTTTAACCCGTTTTCTTTTCATTCTCTTCCTTGCAGATTCTTTCCACTTTTAACCCATTTTCTTTTCATCCTTTTCCTTGTAGATCCTTTCCACTTTAAACCCGTTTTCTTTTCTTCCTCTTCCTTGCAGATTCTTTCCACTTTTAACCCGTTTTCTTTTCATCCTCTTCCTTGCAGATCCTTTCCACTTTAAACCCGTTTACTTTTCATCCTCTTCCTTGCAGATTCTTTCCATTTTTAACCCGTTTTCTTTTCATCCTTTTCCTTGCAGATTCTTTCCACTTTTAACCCGTTTTCTTTTCATCTTTCTGCTTGCAGATTCTTTCCACTTTAAACCCGTTTTCTTATCTTCCTCTTTCTTGCAGATTCTTTTCACTTTTAACCCGTTTTCTTTTCATCCTCTTTGTTGCAGATTCTTTCCACATTTAACCCGTTTTCTTTTCATCCTCTTCCTTGCAGATCCTTTCCAATTTAAACCCGTTTTCTTTTCTTCCTCTTCCTTGCAGATTCTTTCCACTTTTAACCCGTTTTCTTTTCATCCTCTTTTTTGCAGATTCTTTCCACTTTTAACCCGTTTTCTTTTCATCCTCTTCCTTGCAGATTCTTTCCAGTTTTAACCCGTTTTCTTTTCATCCCCTTCCTTGCAGGTTCTTTCCACTTTTAACTAGTTTTCTTTTCATCCTCTTCCTTGCTCATAGTCTTATATTTTTCCTTGAGTTTGCTACTTAGATGGTTTCTTAACTCATGTTCTTCCTCTCCAAGAATGATTACAATTGCAAAGTTTAGATTTTGGGATGTCACTAGATGCAACATCTAAGTAATCCAAAACTACACTGGATGGGGAAATTAATAGTGAAATTCTTCAGCAGTTTTCGTGAAAACTTGATCTCGAGTTTATATACTTACATGTATAAGTATAGAGATATACTAAAATCAATAAATTGTCAAGTCTACGAGTGCGACTAAGTTATTGTCATGACCTCGAGAATATATGAGTCAACTCAGAATTCGATTTCATGAATTCTAGTCAACTGGTCAAGAATTCGATAGATTTTCTAAAAATTCTTCACTACGAATTCGCAAACACGAATGTAAAATATTCGTCTGTCTCTAATATATATATATATATATATATATATATATATATTATATATATTTATATATAATATATTATATATATATATATAATATATATATATTATATATTATATAAGTTATATATATTTATATAATGTATGTTTGTTTGTGTGTGTGTGATTTGTATATAGTATGTGGGAATTGTTTTCAGAAATTCAGTGCGTATTTGTTGCATATTTGCATAGGTTTACCTCTCATTACGTGTGCTTTTCCATCTCTCCATCCATTACCTGCAAATTAGGAAAGCAATCGTATATCCTCATAAATATAAAATAGCCTTAAACAAGGTATTAAATTATGTTGGATATCATTATTACCATTCAGAGAAAGTGAAGCGTGAATTTTACGCCTACGCGTTAAAAGATGAGAGCGACGTTGGGCGTTTCAGTTACGTCACTTTCTGTGTAGACTTTCTATAGGAATTTAAAAGTAAAGGTTTATTTAAAACCTTTTAATAATCGTTTACCTTTATTCATGAATTATCTTTTAATTTACTTTCGCTTATCATTTGTTTTTTTTGTTTTTTTCCTTTTTGTATATTTCATGATAAAGTATAAATAATTTAGAAAAACAATAGCGAATGTTGTTGTTTTCGTTTTATATTGATTTAACAGTTTTTCTCAAATCTGACCATTACAGGTCTCTTATAGATATTTCATCTTTGGATTAAAACTAAATTTATTTCCTGTGGAACCTAAAAAAACTACTTTCTTCAAGAAATTGTGGCAATTTTTCTGGTATATCCTCTTTCTTTCTTGTTACGATGATCACATATTTTAGCAAAAATAAATTGAAATAATATATTTGTATTTATTCAAAAATTATTCCTCTTAACCTCCTTTAGTTTTTTTCTTAGATGGTGTTGGATTCAGTTTACTTTCTGGCTGAGTGAAAGATATTATATTATATACTAAGTCCATTTAGTTTTAAGGTATATGTTTTCGTCAAAATGTTTAAATAAACCCAATATTGTAATTTTCTAGAAATGGAATTTCTACTATCTATCTATCTATCTATCTACATATCTATCTATTACTATCTATCTATCATCTATCTAATCTATCTAATCTATCTATTATATATATATATATATAATTTAATATTATATAGTATTATATATTTTATATAATAAATATAATATATTTATTATATATTATATATATAACTATATAAAGTATATATTATATACTATAATATCATATTTATATATATATATATATATATATAATATTATACATATATATATATATATAGGATATATATTATATGAACTTAATTTTAACGAAGTCAAACAGTATTACATAGTAACCCTCTGTAATTTTCAAAACTTGATTTTCTATACTTTCACCTCTCCTTGAAAATATGACTTTTTCGTTTTACAAATAGGCATTTATTGGTTATGCGTCTGTTGTGACTACCTTCATTCGTCCGTTCCGAGGAAAATTTATGCTGATTATTAGACTATTATCCAATTTCTTCAGCTGTTACCAAAACTTTCTAATCTTTCTTTACAGAAAGATTTGAAAATATCTTGATTTTTTAATATTTCTTATCATCCATATGGCTTCTATATAGAACATTCTCTTGAGTATATTTTTTCTTTCAGTCCGAGTCCTTTTTGATTAACTTATATTGCGATTGGTAACATGTCAAAGTTCCTTTTAGAGCCGCTAACAACGACATAAAAATATTAATCTTATTCGATTTTTATCCCCTCTGTAAAATCGGTTCATTTTCTAATCGTTCTATACTAATTGTTAATGTCAGCAGACATTACTGCTTCAAATCCAATAACAATAGCTTTTTAACAAAGTCCTCCTGTTCAATTCTCAAAGTCTTTTTCTGTTCATTCAAAATATTCTTTCTATTACTCCATCGAGTGCCATTCATGCTAATAATTTCACTTTCCTCTATCCTTCAAATGAAGCTCAACTATCCCAACTGAGCAATGCAAATGTAAAGAAGAAGAAGCTGGGCTAAAATGATCTCAAATCATTCTTTTGTCTCTATTTGTTCCAAAAGAAATCTGGTTTCTTTGAAATTCACTGCAAAAAATGTCAACACTTTTTTTTCAATCTTGAAACAGCTTTACATGAACTTTTCGTGACTTTTCTTGAATAATAATAATAATATATAATAATATATAATAATAATAATTAATAATAATAATAATAAATTAATTATTAATAATAATATAATAATAATCATAATAATATAATAATAATAATAATAAATAATAATAATAATAATAATAATAATAATAATAATAATAATAATAATAATATAATAATAGGTATTTTATGTATTACCTTAAAATTATTCTACATTAGCGAAAACTGAGGTCCTTATTTTATGTTTCTGTTACCAGATTTAGAAAAAATTAGTTTTTTAATATAAATAGTTTTATACCTTCAATAGGTTCTCATTAGGTACAATATTTTAATTTAGTTTTTCTTAAGTAAATATTGATATGAATTACTATTAGTTTCTCCGCTAACAGCACTACTACTGCTAGTACTAGCTAATTATCGATTCCAGTGTTATTAAATGTCACTCTGCAGTATTTAATATAATAATCCTCTAGATTTTGTTTATTTACAGAATGCGGAGCTCCTAGAGTACCGGAATCTCGTGTTGTAGGAGGAAAAAAATCCCACATTGGTGAATGGCCTTGGACAGCTGCCATTTACCTTCATGGGACCGAAAAAGACAGAATTCTGGTGTGGAGGTTCTCTTATATCAGAAGACTATGTTTTGACGGCTGCTCATTGTACCAAGGACTCAAATGAGAAAATGTAAGAGCTCTTTTCGTCTACTGTACATACCATTCAGCTTTCTATTTGCCGGTCTAACATTATATATATATATATAATATATATTTATATAATATATATTATATATATTATAATATTATATATATATATATAATATATATATATATATATATATATATATTATATATATATTAATAGATTTAATCCTGATCAATTTACTGTACACTTGGGGGACTACAGTATTTTCAACTCTCAAGACGACAAAGTATCAGAGCCAGAAATTTTCAGGTGAGTAAAAGTTTCCAATTTTTAATTTATAACTTATGGACTAAAATCTAGCTTAGAAATAGTGTTTCAAATATCCTGCTTTTATTAATACAAATTCTCGCATATTATAGAGTTCGTCATATAAATCCACTCCAGCCTTTAGACGAGAAGGGTATTTCAATGACATCGCTCTTATCAAGCTAAGTCGTTCTTGTAGAGTTTTCAGATTATATTCTTCCTGTTTGCCTTCCTCCAGTGTTATTGAAAGGCAGTCCGTTTAGATGCTCTTGTTGGTCAAACTCCTTCTGTTATTGGATATGGTTCTACTACTTATGGTTTGTGAATATATGCATTCTAATTACATAAGTTTTATATATTATATATATATATATATAATATATAATATATAATATGTATGTGTGTATATTATACTATATTATATATATTATATATGATATATATATATATGACAGTGATGTATGTATGTATGTGTTTCTTCCAAGAACAATGATGAGAGTTAACTACTTTATTGAAAAGGGATTCTACAGTTTTAAATAGCTTGTATTTAAATCTTATAAAGATAAATAAAATCCTAGTCCAATTTTGGATTAAGTTATATTCAAACATGATATGAAAAGCAAAAAATATAAAACCGTTATTTTCAAATATTTATTTTTATAAAATAGCTGAATCACATCCCTTATTTCTTGATATAATATATTTTTTTCTATTTTTCTCCAACCATGTAAAAGACGGATCCAGAGCAACCGTTTTGAGAGATGTCAAATTCAATTGGGAAAAACCAGTGACTGTGATAACAGCTTACTTTCACACTATAACGATTATCTATTCTTGCGCTGGGCTATATTGGAAGGTGGAATGATTAGCATTCAGGTATTTTAATCTATTATTTATTATTATTATTATTATTTATTATATATTATTATTATTATTATATTATATTTTATTATTATTCATTATATATTATTATTCATTATTATTATTATTATTATTATTTTATCATTATTATTATTATTATTATTATTATTTATTTATTATTATTATTATATTATATATTATTATTATTATTATATTATTATTATTAGTTAGTGTTATTTAGTAGTAGTAGTAGTAGTAAGTAGTATTGCAAATAGCAATACCTTGAAATATGCAACAGTTGTAATAAGTAGTAACAGTAGTTTAGAAAGTAGTTTCAATTAATATTCTCCTATATTTTGATTTGGCGACAGTGGAGGTTCCTCCAATGCAAACCTTCATTTAACGGCCGGTGGTTCAGGCTGGAATGGTCTTTCGGCAATTTGAGTGCCGCGGAGCCCGGATACCTGGGTCTATACAAGAATTACAAAATTACATGCCCGTGGTTAGGCAGAACATAAAGATGAGCCAAATCAGTTGATTTTCTATGTTGAGAAGGAAAACACCTCGGCAAGGGTTTCCAGTTATGGAGATTATTATTTTTAACAATACTATATTTAACTATATTATTTTTAACTTAATTAGATTATATAACAAATGAGACATTTATGATCTGACGTTTGTTAACTGATCTGTGTACAGTTTTTTGAATATAGTATTTAAGTCTTTATAATATATAATAATATATATATATATAATATATCATATAGTATATATATATATATATAATATATATATATATATATATATATATATATATATATTTTATATATATATATTATATATATATATATAAATTATAACCACAATTTTGCTTATAGGTTACAGAATTTGAATTTAACATAAAAGATATTAAAGTTTTCTAAAAACAATCAAAACTAAATGTAGCTCCACAAATACCTTTAATGTATACAACCAACAAAATAAATAAGATTCAAACTGTTATGTAATTGTTCTGAGTAATTTATATTATATAATTATATATATGAATATATTATATATATATAATTATAGTATATATATATATATATATAGTATATATATAATATATTATATATAATATATATATATATAAAAATGCCAATTCTCAGAGAACCGAAAGCTAAGAATGAAAAGTGGAATCCAACACAGGTCATCGAATACCTAAATATAAGTGTAAGAATAAAAAAATTACTAATATAACATGTTAAAATTTTAGAGACAATTCAATCCAAATAGTTTGTTATGAGAGTATTGTATAAGAATATTGCTTGAAACCGAATTTTGATTGAGCGTATACATATAATTAAGAAAGAACATTATTTTATTGGAGAGGACTCCAAAACAACTAATATATAAACAGTTTTGTGGTGGTTGGTAGTTTTGATCGTTGAGACAAATTGGAATACTTATTGTGTTTGTCATTATTAAAAAGAAGGAAAGGATTATCGTATGCGTCTCTCTGTCACAGCGAGGACATGAAAAAGTGTACATCACTCCCAACTTGAAGGGTGCTGGTAGTTAATCTTTATATATGGGGAGGATTACTTGATTCTGAAGGAGTTGTTGAGAATTATATTTATCTTGAAATGTGTATAAAATCGATTAAGTTGAAGTTCCAGATCCTTCGCCAGTAAGACCGAAATCTGACCCACAAATGGAAAGAAGAAGTAAGTCTGTTTTCTGTGAGCAGTGAGAAACTATCTTCTGGATGTGAAAATGGTGTGTGAATAAGAACCTATAATTCTATGAACTAAATCATACAGGAACGATAACGTTGAAAGCAAGCACACTTCGCGTTCCTAAATTTTGTCGGCGAAATATAACTCTGGTTCCATTTTATGCCCGATTTTGTTCCGAAAAGACTTGTGAACGAGGTGCTTTTGAGTTAATAATTTTACCATTAGGAAGCAAAATAAAAATATACGAATTTGAACTTTCCATATCATGAAGTCGATGTTAGGCATAAAAGAAGAATCTTTATAGACTACCCCCTGCAATTATAGCTCGTGTGCTGTTAGCTATGAAATTCTAATAAAAAGATTAGGTAAGTTTTACCTCTCAATTACTTGCCCTATATGATATATATTTTTCCCCTACTTTAATTTAGTATCCATCTTCCTTTAAATTAAATTCTTATCAAAGAGAACACTCATTAAAATAATTGATTATAATACCCTTTCAGTATAACTTTCCCAATAATCTCTATAAAAATTATATATTAGGATGGAACTATTGAAAATTCATGATTACGAGTATTATTCTGAATCTTTTCCTTAGGAAGAAGGGGTTTTATGACTATTTTATGAGATTCTACATTTTGAGAAGAAATGTTACAGACAATATTTTACTTCTGAAAATAAAAATATTATATAGGCCTACATTATCAAATCATGTAAAAATTCGTTTAAAACTTATTTTATTTTTATTATACGTCCAATTTTGAAGATGATGTTCTTTGACCTGGCAACAGTACACTTTTTTACGTTACACAATGTAACATATTTTGTTTCTCTCTCTCTCTCTCTCTCTCTCTCTCTCTCTCTCTCTCTCTCTCTCTCTCTCTCTCTCTCTCTCTACTCTCTCATCTCTCTTCTCTCTCTCTACACACTCGCTCTCTCTCGTTTATATATATATATATTATATATATATAAATATATATTATATATATATATACTACTATATATATATATAATATATATATATATAATATATATACGTATATATATATATAATATATATATATATATAATATATATATATAATATATATATATATATAATATATAATATATATATATATATAGGGTGGTATATATTATATAGTATATATAATTATATATATATTAATAAATATTTATATAATATATATATATATATTTGTATATATATATATATATATAATATTATATATATATATATATAATATATATATAATATATATATATATTATATATATATATATAAGATATACTATTAAAAATTATTCTTAATTCAACTACTTTTAACTTGTCTTGTCACTTAAGTACATTTTTTGGAGTACATGACTTGTACTTGCAGTTTCAAAGCCCAGTGTACTTGTACTTGTGCTTGTACTTTACTTACACCTTTTACTTGGAAATTGCAAGTACTTGAATACTTTTGCATTTTTAACTGGAAAATATTATTTTTTTTATATTATTATCATTTCCAACGGTATTGAAACTACTATTTCTTTTATATGTTTCTAAATAATTTCCTACGAATATCAAGTATGTCATTATATATATATATATCATATATATATATATATATATATATATATATGATAATATATAATATATATATATATATATATTTATATATATCTTTGATATGTATATATATATAAATATATATAATTATGAAAATTATACCCATTGGCAATATAAAAAAATTTAATTTTATTCACACAAAGACATTTGGTAAAAACTGACATTTAAAACTATTTACAGATACACAAATTAGCTTTCGCCCAATACAACAAAAGGCTTCTTTCAGAATTTTGACGTTATAAGGACTAAATATAAATTTTACAAAAGACAAATAATGTAGGAGATCTTTGAGTTGGTTGTTCAATTATGATTCCTTCTTCTCTGGAAAATCCTAAGACATCCTGATGAAAGCAGAAAAGAATTTTTGAATTTTGTCCAATTTGAAATCTCCTTGTATCTTGTTTAAATTATCTAGATTATAAATAAAAACAGACTCCATAATTTTTCTTTTTTTAACCTGATTGCAAAACCTTAATGGGGAAGCCTCATTTATATTGATTTTATGATTGTTAACTAAAAAATGAAATGTTAAAGCTTCACAAAAAAACAATACTATTCCTCTAAAAAGTATTTTCAGACCCCCTAAATCAACTAATCATCTGTCCCAATGTATTTATAAAATTCAATGCCATCAATGCTCTAGCATCTATATTGGCGAAACAACTGATTTTACCAGAGATTATATCAACATAAGAAAGATTTATTAAATGATTCTACCAACTCAGCTTTAACATTTCATCGTTTAGTTAACCTGCTACAAAATATTATTTCAAATTTTATCTTTTTTTTTTTTATTTTTGTATTTAATAATTAATTTTTAAAAATTGCCAAAAGAAATGATTTTAAAATTTTGCAGCTCCTCGAACCAAGATTATAAATGAACTTAATTTAAATGCATAAAAGTTTACATTTTTAAAATCCATAATAGTTATTTTTTTTCCTTTTAAGTTGTTACAGTTACTTTGAACCAAAATCTCTCTTTCCCTCTCTCCTCTGAAAATATTGACATGAGTAGATTTTTATAGACTGTATTTCTTCTATCCATAAAATCACCTCAGACTATTCCTCCTCCTTCCACTTTCTTTCTTCTGGCCCTTCTGTATTCCCCCTCCCTTCTGGTTTCCACTGCGTCCACATTCGACGACGGTCGAATCATATATATTGTGGCGTCTGGGACAGGAGGCTGCTAGCCCCACCGATGACTCCTAAGCAGCCTCCGGGAAGAAACGCCACTTATCGTGACAAAGCTTCATCTTCAACGTCAAATATCCCTCTATTGAAGGTGGTTCTCAAGACAACTCACTTACCCCCTTCAAATCGGTGATCCTGGCAGAGTGACATGTGCCAATGGAGTAGCACAACGAACATCAGCAAGCAACCATCAAATCAAGTTTCTCTACTCTGGCCTACTCTGGTCATCATCCTGTGCCGCCTGTACCCGTTCTTCTCACTGCAGTGCGAACCAACTGCACTAAGAGATATACAGATGAGTCGAAGCCTTCTCAAGAACCTTTCCATGTGTGCACACCTGGCTCTCACCTGACAGCTACTCGTCTACAACCGACGTCTCCTTCCAGGTCCGGAGAGCGGGTGTGCTCGCGGCATTGTCACTGGGGGAGTTCTGTGTCTTGGGCAGGAGGCTGCTAGCCCCACATGACTCCTCCTAAGGCAAACCTCCGGAAGAAACGCCACTTATCTGACTAAAACTGTCATTCTCCATTCTTTCAAAAAGACCCATATCTGTAAGGTGGTCTCAAGACAACTCACTTACCCCCTTTCAATATATATATATATTATATATATATATATATATATATATATATATATATATAATAATTATATATATATATTATAATATATATATATAATAATATATAATGTATATAATATATATGGGGAAAAGTCAAGCACTTAGGTTATGTCTAGATTTACGCAAATGTAATCCATCTAGGTTAGGTAGAGGAATAATGCAAGTACTTCATCTTTAGTTTTTGAGATATTTGTATCTTCATATTTGCTACGTATATACTCACCGTTTCTCTGTGGCAGCGTGTTGGTGTGATATATTTTAATATTATAATGATAAATAAGACAACATTAAATGTGTTTTCCTTTATTGGAGGGTGTTTGGGAAGTAAAACAAACATTAAAAAAGGACAATACCATTATTGACATTTGTAAATGCTGTATGATAATACTATTCTTGAAATATAAGTGTTTTGACGATCGAGATTTTCTAGAGTGAAAACTTTTTCTGATTAGAGACTATATATAGTCTTCCATCATGGCAGTATCCCACCACCCTTGGTATCAATTTTTCATTGTTACGATGCCTAATGAAACTCTCGCCATGTTTCGTCGCTGACGTCGCCATGTTTGCGGAAGAAAGTCTAGTGTGAATCCAAAAATCTATCTTTAGGGACATACGATATCCCAGTTCTTTGAAGCTTTCAATAAGCTTTGATACTATCTGTTTGTAATTAAGATCTTTATGATTTCCTAGGAATCCACGAATTGCACACCAAGCTTTTCTTTCAACATTCGCCATCGCTCTTTTTAAGTTCTTAGACATCACATGCGTGTATTTGGCCTAAACAAATATGTCACCTTTGATCTTAGCATTCAGATATATTTGGAAACATAAAACGTATTTCCTGAAATTTCCTCCAGGATCTAAGACCTTCACAAAAACTGCTTTACTAATTTTAGTTTAAAATAATGGATAATGAAACTTTGTTCGATCTGACTAAACGCTGTCTGAGAACATTTACATTTCCTTGCTGCAGTTCAACTTGTGGTGGCTTATAATGTTCATCTTCAGCACTGCTGTCCCATACGGAAAGGAAACATGAATATTTTGTGCACCCTCTTGCAAACCAAGCAAGAAGACAAGCATATTGAAGTCACCACAAACATCCCACTGGAAATCAGCATAGCATATTTTGTCAAATTCTTTAACATTATCTTAGGTTTCTTTCTTCTGTACAGAGTGTGCAAGAGGCAGAGATGGATATCGATTCCATTGTGTAGCAACACTTCTTTGAGACTTCGTGTTGATCTGTCTATGAACAGCCACCATTCTGCAGGATCATGCTTCAGTCCAACAGCTGTAAATAAATCATTCACATATTTACAAAAGCACAGTTCGCCACTAACATGATAGTAGATTTCAAACACCTCATGTCATTTATGGTACACACATGCCCTGCAGTCGTTCCCTAGTAGATTCCATTCTTTCAACTTTGATCTTAACAGTTCATCTCCTGACTTTGTGAGATTTAAATCCCTGATTAAATCATCTAATTTATTCTAACTTGGAAAGTGACGCTTCGAAGTCGTTTATGGCATGAAAGTTCTTCCATTTTTTCATTACTGCTACCTGTTGACTCTTCAAATGAAATATCCACTGCATCTTCTGTTTGAAAAGGGGGAGGTAAGTACGTACAGCTAATACATCAAATACTTGATTAATATTATTATAACATGCATTTTTAGGAACATGAATATGTTATAACGACTTTAACATTCATGCAAATCAAAAGTAATACGGTTAGACAATATGAGAAGAAATATACATACATATTCTGGTGTATGGTTGATGTACTCGTAAACAGGTTATTAATGCGAAGACAGGTGTATACTGATAGATTTGTCGGGTACGTAGACTCGCTTTCGTTCCTCACTTTAACCTTTTTTACTGTATACATCTAATCATACAAAACTAGCAATATCATATGGCTTCGGCTCTTCCAAAACTCTTGGACATCAAATAGCACAGCTCTCTTCAGATCTCGCAGCCATGCTATCTAGAGATAGAAACTGCACTATTAACATGTCACTTGAGGTGCCATGACTTGTCCTGGTCAACTCGGCTTTGCATAAATAAAGTCTGTATACTATGCAGGACAATTGCACCAAGCCAACGACTATTAAGAAATACTTGTTAGGCTAATAATAATAACTCCACACACAACATAACAAAAAAACATCTGCGGAAGAATTAACAATTCTTGTTAGCTCACATATAAAATCGTTATCAATATATATTATTAAATATATTATACCTATCCAAATATATCAATATATTCAAGAAAAATGAATATATACAAACAATTAATGAGAGCAGGATAAGCAACTAATATACAATAATACTAATCATGAAATAATCATGTATGATATACAGAAAAAACTGATACAATATTTGAATACAGACTCAACACATTGATCAAAGACAAGATTAAGCGAAACACTAACATAAACAAAACATTTTTGAAATTTATATTACAATATGTATTTATGTTAATGAGCAGAATATTTAAGTATAATATCAAAGTGTATTCCATTCTGAAAAATACATTCATATTCTTTGCATATTTCCACATCTCTCTTCTCTT
>JABUQX010082416.1:27500-52500 GCA_015478945.1 Trachelipus rathkii | reverse complement strand
AGCCCGGCGTCTTAGTCAAGGTCTGTAATACTGGTGGTGCAAAAAATTTCAAAAGTTGTGCGATCTATCGCCTACCCCTCAAGACAACATTACCGCACATTTACTTTGATTCTTTGATTTTAAAATCAAACTCAGAGTGTCACTATGCAAATTTTACTCTCAATCTCCTGTTTTAGCAAAGTAAGGACATACAACATATTTCACAACAATCAGCACACACACATGCACTACATACATAAATGGGGTGGCTGAAAGCAAGTTTCTGTAAAATATCACATATTCAGCAAATATGTTTTTAGATTGTGAAGTCCAGGAATCTCGTTTTTTTCCAATTTGGCTTCAATTTGCATTGATTTTCTGTTTTTGCTAAATGTTGTGTTATGTTAGTGTCTTGAAAAGAAATATATTGCGCTTCCATATTATATATTTCTATATAATTTTTTTATTTATATATATATATAATATATATATATATATATATATATATATATATATATATATATATATATATATATATATATATATATTATATTTTTTTTTCCTGATACTATCATTTATGCAAATAGTATATTTAAAATTTTTAATGTTAATAATGGATAATAAAAGCAAAACATACAATTTGAGGACATCCAAGTGAATTTCCGCCTTCAATGAATTCTTCAGAAGCCAGATATTGTTAGACGTTATCCATTTGTTATGAATAGAGAGCAAGTAACTTTGAAAGGTTCAGCAACCGCTAAAGTTTTCCTTTCCAACCTTAATGAAATATGTTTAAGAGTTCAAAGACTTATAGAATCAGCTTCAAAACTAAATAAGATCCCCCAAAACAACCAAAAAGATGAGTTTGAAAGAAGTAAAATCATATAGTAAGATGTTTGACATTTGCACATGCAACGATTATGATAAAAAAAAAAATGAAAGAATTGCTTATAGATGCAAAATTAGAATACAAATTATTGAATGGGAATCCTTTGTAGGTCAAAAACAAAGGAAAAATCAACTTGGGACAATTGATAAAGTAGTAACAGATGCAAAAGAAGGAAACAAGAAAAATTGGAAAGGTTAACTGTTGAATCTATACAAGGGTAGTGGTTGTAGCAGTAGCAGTGCTCGAGCCATAGAAATTTGCAGTCCTTCAACCAACACAGGATTAAACTTTGATGTTATGGAAAAAGAGACATTGGAAATAGAGGAAAGCAGAAATGATGAATTTTTTCAAGAATTTGAACTTTTGAAAAATTCTCAAAATAGATTTGTGTATAAACATTTAGCGATAACAGCTGACAGGTTTCGTGTAAGCTATAGGGCCACTGCTGATATTGTCAAACCAGCATTAAAGGATAGGAGGATATTGAATGGAAGTAATATGTTGGATAGAAAAAAAAAAGTTGAAAGAGAAGAAACGTGCTGGAAAAAGAATGCCATCAGAATGAAATTAGAAAACACAAATTGAATATTGGAATTGATGGCAGAAAAGATCAAACTAAAAGAAAAGGTGAAACTGAATTGGAAGAACATCATGTTATTGTAAAAGAACCAGGTGATATTTACATGACTCATGTTACACCAGATTTTGGAGAGGCCCGATGTATTACTGATGAAATGATAACTTTCTAATTGATTCTAACAGCGAGATTTCCCTTAAAGCTATTTTTGCAAATGGGACTCCATTTAACGCTGAAAGAGTTGGTGGAGTTTTGAGAATGATTGAAATATAGATGGAAAGAGTGTTACACTGGTTAATTTGCCACCTACATGCAAATGAACTTCCTTTCAGACACATATTCGAGGCAATTAATGGACAAACATAAGGACCAAAAGCTTTTAAGGGTACCATTGGAAATAAAATTGAAGGTGTAAATAAGCTGGAGATGGTTGATTTTGAACTTGTAAACAGCAACCTTGAAAAGATCCCCAAAGATATTAAAATAGCACCGACCAAAAATATTCGTATGAAATGTGTAGTAGTATAAAATCAGGGTATATGTGGCCATCATTAGCCAAGAAATCTCCAGTCATCCTTCATCATGCCAGATGGCTAATAAAAGCAAAGGGGATCTTACGGCTATACATTTTCACATAACTTCCAAGCAAAGATCTTCAAAATTTAGTAAATATAATAATGAAAGCTTACGCACCAGGGTATTTTTGGATAAAGTCACATCCAAAGGTAGCTGATGGTGCACATAATTCTTGATACCTGATGTGCCTTTTTAAGGATGTGCACAAAAAACATGCCATGATTATGGAGCATGTGCTGAGAAACAACTCATACTTTGCTCTACCTGAGAATGTATTACTTGCAATGTTAGCAGACAAGAAAAAGAGATGAGATTTAGGTGTTCAACAAATTTTTCAAGCAAGAGCAGGGAATTCCAATGCAAGAGTTTTTGAACTGCTTAAAACACTAAACTTTAATGCAGATGATTATTCAAACATGATTGATTAGGAAAAGGAAACAGTCACGCAGGCACTCGTTCTAAAGAATTTAACAATTGATGAAATAAAACAATTTGTAAATAAGCCAATTAACACTGTTTTGTTTTCAAGCCACAGCCAAGGTGTTGAGCATGCAGTGAATGTAGTTACACAAGCGTCAAGTAAGAATTGGAAATGAAAACAAAAAAGTATATTTTGAATGTAATAGTCCAGAAAAGAACATAAGGAATTCCACAGCAAAAAACACTGGTCCCCATAATTATTTAGACTTAATTAAAAAAAGGTAGCTCATTTTTTCGCTTATTTTTGGAAATTCGTATGTTAACTTTTTATATTTCATTTATAATCATAACTAACAGGATATATATATATATATATATATATATATATATACATATATATATTATATATATATATATATATATATATATATATATTATATACTATAATATATATATATATATAATATATATATATATATTAATATATATATATATATATATATATAATATATATAATATATATATATATATATATTATATATATATATATATATATATATATATATATTCAGAGAGAAGAGGCTGGCAAGTGGCAGAACCGCTGTAAAGGAGTGTTGTTTAAAAAAAATGAAGTGTAACCATGGGAAGTTTGAGGGTAGCAATGGCATTCTGAAGGTGTATCCTATAATGCCCCCAAAAAAATATTCCCAGAAAAAAAAAAAAACTAACTCCCACTTAAATACCTAAATTACGAAGGCTACAGTGTAACTACCCTGCCTTTTTAGGACCAGTGGGGGGAGTTTTGTAATAAACCATACTATGAACTTAATCTTTGCAATCTCTGAACAAAAAAGCTTATAGAAAAAGAAAAAGAAACTGAAAGCCATAGAACCAGAAGAACCCCCAAGCACAAATAAAGAAACTTGGGGTGATTATTATCAAACATATATTTGAGTTTTATTATTCATCCTTATTATTATTTTATAATTATGGAACTTTTATTTCCTTTATTTATTATTTTTCATTTAAAATTTTTCATAACATGAATGCTAATTATGCTTTCTATTCGTTTTGTTTTTGGATCTGTTTTGCCAATTCTTTTGAAACAAAGTTTTATTCCAGGAATGCAGTTTATTTTTGTGGATTATAATTTCATCCTTGGCATATTTCTTGGCTGTTGATTTATGCATGGCTCAAGCCTTATTTGTATATATAAATCACAGAGAACTAATGCCTAGAAGTTAAATTAGATTTAAGAAACTGATGATGGTAGAATTAAGGAAGGAAGCCCGCTGCCGCCACAGGGCGATTCCACAGGTTGAGGTGAGAAGATATAGAGAAGTCGGAGCGGGGGCGTTGAGAGCGGAGAACCCCAGAAGGAGGTGCTCTATTGTATCTTGGGAATTGTGACATCTGGTGCAAGTAGGGGAGGTGACATTGTCTAGTTTGAATCTATATTTATATTGCATGAGTTTTGGATGGTGACCTGATCTGCTCTGGGCGAGGTCCATTTGGCCTCTTCTGGACAGCGTTTCTTCTCTAAGGGATAGTTTTGGGGAGGGGTGTTTAATAAATTATTTGGGCAGTTTTGTAGGTATTTGTTGGTAGGTGAGTATGGATATGCGTTATCCATGACCTATTTGGAGGGGGAGGCGGAATTATGTTGTAGGGTGGTAATAGAATTGAGCGTGAAGAAGGGGGGGAATTTGTCTTTGTCGAGGGGGTTATAAATTTTGGTGACAAGGGTGGTTGGATTATGGGTTTTCTGATAGAATTGAGTCCCCACCATCTCCAGGTGTGTAGAGATGGGGAGGATGGAGGTTTGTCGTAGCTAAATGTTGGATTGGGGTGGGTTTTTGTGCAACCTGTGATAATTCTGAGGGCTGCGTTTTGGGAGATTTGTAATTATTTGTGTTCAATTTTTTGAGGAGTGCTGGGAACCATGCTTGTGAGGAATAGTTCAGATTTGTTCTGAGAAGTTGACTTATAGGTAGTGGTGGTGTGTGTGTTTCCTATCGCTGAATTGTGTTGGAAAGGGTTCGGAGGGTGATTTTAGTTTTTGTGGGGTTGACGAGTGATTGGTAACTATGTCGGGGGAGAACGTCTATGGGTTGTCATAGTAATCACCTAATATTTTGGGTTCTTGTTTAATGGCAAGGGGTTGTTTGTCAGGGTGAATTATGGTATTGGAGGAGGATTTTGATGACGGTCAGTGGTTAAAAGGCTGATTGAGGATTTAAGGGGGGGAGCGATCTTCTGTGAGGTTAACCCAAATTTTAATAGATTTAGATATTCTTGCGGTATGTTGTTGGCTTGTTTATGTCTTGGTTTGTTGGGAAATAAGACTTGATGGACTCGCTTCCGCAATGAATTGGTAATAATTCCACAGGAAATTAAACATGCACGTATAATTTTGAAAACAATCGACAAACATTAAAAAACAAAAACTGAAAAACTAAGAAAGAGAAAAAAAAAAAAGACCAAATAAACAAAGAAAACAAAGAGAGCAAGAGAAGAATTAAACTTAAACGAAAATATTGAAAGCTTTCATAGGAAAAAGTGAAAAGGAAAATTAAACTTAAAAAAACATCAGCTAACTCACAGCAACAAAAACATTCTGAAGAACTTTAGAAAAACATTTTGAAATTTTTAGAAGAAACTATTAAAAGAGTGAAAGAAATTTAGAAAGAAAACATTTGAACAAACATGTGAAGAATTGTTGAAATGTTTAAAATTTTTTCTGTTATAAGAAAGAGAAACATTTGAAATTGAAATTAAAAAATTAACCATGTCTGTATATATAAATATTTTATTTAATATTTTATATCATATTTTTTTTTAATTTATATATGTTTGTATTTCTATGTGGTGTGTGGTGTAGGTTTGGTTAATACTGGATAAGGGTATAAAGTAGAGTATTAGGGTTTGAGTTTTATTTTTAGTGGTATTGGATATTATTGTTTTATTAATATTTGAGTGGTATCAGTATCGGATACAGAATAAGGATTTTTTTTTGTAATATCGGTTCGGGGTTTTTTTATTTTTTGTAATAAATTTAGGGTTTATGTGTATTTTCTTTATATCCCCATCATCTATCCTGGAGGGCAGTCTCACTCCTTTTTGATTTCAACTATTGTAGTTCCGGCTGTTATTTTTCATAGTAAAATCCGCTACATATTTGTGGGGCTGTCTCGAAGGATAGGTGAGGGGACGTAGTGTAAAGTAATCTAAAGTAGTAAGTAGTATAAAGTAGTAAAGTAGTAGTAAGTAGTAGTGTAAACATGGCTACCAATGAGGAGTTGCGGGCAGAGTTGGAAAGGTATAAGGAGGCTTTGAGAAAGAAAGAGAAAGAGAATGAAGAATTGATTGAGAAGGTGAGAGAATTATCAAAGGGAATGAAGGAAATGGAGAAACGAATGGAAGAGAGAATGGAGGAGAAAATGGCCACTAAAATAGAGGAAATGTTAAACAACAGGTTTGCTGATGGGATTGGAGGGATCGGAATGAATGGAACCCGACAAAGGGTGACCTCTACTCCAAAGGTAGTAAATGTAAAGAGAAATGGGAAAGTGGAAAAGGACGAGAGAGTGAAGACCAAAGATGATGAAAAAGTGATGAACCAGGATGATGAGTTAAGTGATGTGACTGAGGATGATGGGGATGTGGGAGGAGAGAAGGATGTAAATAAGGTGGTGAATCAGAAAAATGAGAAGAATGGGAAGAAAGAGAAAAAGGATAAAAAGAAGAAAAATACTTCCAAGAATAGGAGACATGAAAGGAGAATGAAAAGTAAAAGTATAGACTTATTATATAGTAGTTTGGAAGGTGAGGTTAATGTGTTTGAGGGAAATGAGACGGGATCTGGTTCTGAGTCTGAGCATTGAGTGAAAAGGAGTGTGCTGATTTGGGATATCCCCAGGATAAATAAATTTAATGTGTATGGTACGAAAGAGGTTGAGGAGTTTTTTTTGGGGAATATGAAGGTTATTGTAGGGAAAAGTTTGACGAGAATAAGGTCTTTTGGGTGAAAGAGTTGCACAAATTTTTAGAGGGACGAATGCTGGAATTTTATAAGGCTGTCAGTGTGGGTGAGCCAAAGTATGAAGTGGTGAAACAGAGAATCATGGACCAGGTTGTGAGAGTGAAAGGGGGAGTGAAGTATAGAAAGGTGAATGATTTTGATAAGGCTAGGCGTGGTAAGAATGAAAGGATCGATATGTACGCGCACCAACTGGAAACCTTGGCGAGAAAGAAATTTGGGGATGATGATGTGGATGGGAACAAGAGATTGTTGAAAAAGTTTTTAGAGACTGTTTCGACCTCGGTGGCGGAGTATGTAAATTTGCGAAGGAAAGAGAAAATGAGATGGGCAGCAGAGAGAGATTGACCTGGGAAGATGTTTTGGAAATTGTAGAAGATAGGGAGTTTGAAGGCGATTGAGAGGAGAATGAACGACGTGAGGTGTATAGTGGTAGGGAAAGGTATGCAAATGAAAGGGCTTCACCATCCCCTCAGTATAGATCTTATAGAGACGCCCTGAAGGCAAACCCCTACGAAGTAATGGTGAAATTTCTGGAAGATTTTTATGGGTTTGGAGGTGATGAAAGACAGGTGAATGCAGGAGGTGTGGGTAATTTTGTTGGTCGTCAAGTAGGTGGAAATGTGAATGTAAGAGGGAATGAGGGTTATAACCAAGGTCAAGGGTATAATCAGGGTCAAGGGATTAGAGGTCGAGGTAACCAAGAGAATGTGGGTGTGAATAGGGATGTGAAGTGTTTTCGTTGTGGGAAAATGGGTCATATGATTTCTGAATGTAGATGGGCAACTGGTGCTTGTTTTAGCTGTGGGCAAGTGGGTCATTTGGCCATGAACTGCACGGACCCGTGCATAAGCGCTGATGGATGTAGGAGATGCGGGTGTGGATCATTGGTGCTTGATTGTCCACAGGGTTAAGAGCGACAGGGCAACCGGTATGTGGGAACTGTGGTATCGAGGGGCATTTTTCTAGGATGTGTAGGTCCCCTAGAAATACTTGTACGAAATGTGGGAAAATAGGGCATGTGGCTGGAATGTGTTGGAGTGTGAGGCAAAATGGGGAGCAGGTCAGGTTAATCCTGGTATGCTATGGTATTGGGTAATGTGTTAAGTGGTCCGGTTCAACCGCGTTGTGGTCAGGGACTGTGGATAAATAGGAATGTAAAACGTGAGTGAGGCAGGGATAACACTCAATAATCAGGGTAAGGGTAATAATCCGGGAACGATGTTGGCCTTGAGGTTGAAGCTGGTTGAACCTCAGGTGGGATTGGGTTGTCACAGATAGGGGATGTAAGTGTCGATGTGTTTTCGGTTGGTCCTGTGAATGAATGTATGAGTATTAAGGTTATTGTGGAGGTATTGAGGTTCGTGCTTTGATTGTACTGGGTGTATGGTTAGTGTTGTGTATAAAGGAGCGTATGATAGGATGAAGATAAGGGAAGATCAGAAAGAAGTAGGTAAGGGGCATATTAAAGGAATTAGTAATGTGTTGGTACCGGTGGAAGTTAGGAGGAATAGGCATGGAGGAGAGTGAGTTTTATGTGATTGATAGTAGGAACGAAAAGTATGATGTGTTATTGGGATGTAAGTTTTTGAGTGCAAATGGGATAGTTATTCATCCTGATTGAAGGATGATAGAGAAGGTGAATAAGGATGGGAAATGTCAGATGTTTGTGAATGATTTAGGGAATGTAGATGTGAAATTGGTTAAAGGCGTGGAAGTGTTTGCTTTAGAGGATAGGTCCTTGAAGACGGACAAAGTAGTAAGTGTGAAAGTAGGTTGGAATACGAATGTGGGTGTGGATGAAAATCAGAATAGCATGTTTCTGGTGGATGGTTATGATGCAAGGTATAGGGTGAAAAGGGTTGCTCATGTCTTTGACGGGATAATAGATTTGAATAATCCTCAGGTATGTATGCAGAAGGTGCCTGATGTGAAAAAGAAGAGTGAGAGAGGTATAAGGGTTGGTGATGTAGTTTGTAGTTTATATTCTGTTTTTGTATTAGAGAATTCGAGAGAGAATGAATGCTGTGTGTTTGCTGGTGATATTGAGAAAAAGGATTGGGTGTATGATGAAATGGTTGATAAAGTGAAATTGCTGGATGGTTTGAATGAAGTAAGGAGACAAAAGGTTTTACAAATGTTATGGGAAAGGAGGAAAGCGCTGAGCCAAGGCGATGAGGATTTTGGGGATGTGAAATTGCCGGCGTTTCGCATAGTGTTAGCGGAAGACACCCCCATATACCAACGGCCTCGACACTTTCCTCCCATGTTGCAAATGAGATTGAAGAGCAGTGTGAAGAGTTAGAGCGAATAGGTGTATTAGAAGAGAGTGAGAGTCCATGGAATAGTCCGATTGTGCCTGTGCGAAAGCCTGATGGACGATTGAGGTTGTGTATTGATTATTGTAAGGTGAATGAAAAGACTGTGAAAGATAGGTTCCCTATGTGTGTAGTTTCAGAGTGTGTGTATAGTATGTATGGAATGAAAGTGTTTACGAAAATGGCTCTGGTGCGTGGGTACTATCAGATGCTAGTGGAAGAGGATAGTAGGTGTGTGACTGTCTTTTCGACTGCAAAGCGGCATTATCAGTTTAGGAATTTGAGCTTTGGGTTAGCCAATGCTCCGAGGGCGATGAATGTGGTTATGAATGATTTTCCCAGTAAGAGTGTGATGGTGTTTATAGATGATATATTGGTGATGAATGAATCTTTCCCTGAGCATTTGAAATTAGTGAATGATGTGTTGAAAAAGTTAGAGGAGGTAGGGATAAAAGTGAAAGTTGAGAAGTGTGAGTGGTTTGCGGATGAGGTTGAATTCTTGGGACACAAGGTGTGTGCGACTGGTTTAAAGAAAGCGGAAAAAGTTTATTGAAAAAGTTTGGCAGTTTCCAAGCCGAGGAATGTTAGAGAGTGGAGAGGATTTTTAGGTTTGGTAGAATTTGGAAGGAAGTTTATGAAAGATTGTTCGGGAGTGATGAAACCCTTGACTGAATGGACTGGGAAAAAGAAGAGTACGATTGTGAAGTGGAATGATAGAATGAATGAAGCGTTTGAAAAAGTGAAAGCGGAAGTCGCGAAGGATGTAGAGCTGGCTTACACGGATTATAGTGAGAATGCAAAACCTTTGGAAGTTTATACGGATGCAAGTGGGTATTGTATGGGGGGTTGTTTGATGCAAGAACAAGTGATTGATGGGATTGAAAGGAAACGAGTGATTGCGTATGTTTCAAAAGCGTTTAGTATGACAGAGCGAAAGTATTTCACGTTTGAAAGAGAGTTGGCTGCTTTGAGGTTTTGTTTGAAGTCGTTGCGTCCATTTTTGTATGTGATTAAGTTTGTTGTGCGAACGGATCACCAACCCTTGGTGTATTTGCAGAGAATGAGGATAGTTGATAGTCGGCTTGCAAGAACTTTGGAAGATTTGAGTGATTTTGATTATTTGGTTGAGTATGTGCCGGGTGAAAGGAATGAAATTGCTGATTTGATGTCGAGAATGCCTGGGAATGAGAGTATGAATGAAAAGGTAGTGATAGACCCGGAATATTTACCTAAGGGATTGATGAAGGGAAAAGAAAGTCAGGGTGGGGGTGACTCTATGTTCGAAAGTGTGTTATATGGGTTACAAGATTTAGCTAGGAATAGGTTGGTTTCGAGGGTGCCTGAGAGTATAGAAGAATTGCGGAGGGAAGTTATGACTGAAGTGTGCAAGAAACCTGAGCAGATAGGGATTAGAAAGGTGAAATATTTTATGAAGGAGTTAAAGGCTATGTGTAATGTAGGTGTGCTTCCGGTGCAAGAGGTATTGATTGTTGTGAGTAAGTTGTTTAAGATAGTTGTATGTGTGCATTGTGGTGGGGAGAGACCGGTTTTGTATAGGAGTGATGTAAATGGTGCAAAAGTGGGCGAGCTTCATTTACAGTGTTTAAGTGGTGTACATTACAATCAGGTAATCGAGAAAAAGTTATGATAGGAAGTATGTTTTGGAATCAGAGTTGGAGGAGTGTCTGTTAGAAGGTGATGGGGATGTGAAAATGATTTGTCCAGGGGAAATCGAAGAGGTCGTGTATTGCGAGCATGGGATAAGTGGAAGAATGGAGGTGAAAGTGCAGGTGAATGGGAGAGTATTTTGTGGACTGATTTCTTTAGTGAACGCATCTGTGGTATGAGAGATTGAGCAAGTGACGTGGCAGATAGAGAGGAGGAGTACGAATGTAAAGATCAAAGGGATTGGAGCAGGTGATTTTGTCGCTTTTGAAGAGGTTTTGTTAAAGGTAGAAATAGGAACGCTAGGGGAAGTGGAACATAGGTTTGTTGTGCTGGACGAGGAGCGAATGCCGTATTGTTTTTTGTTTGGGATTGACTTTTTGAGGGTGAATAGGTTGTCTGTAGATGTAGGGAATGAAAGGTTGTTGAAGGGAAGTCGTGAGATTGTTAGAATGCAGAAGGAGAATGTGTGTGTTGTTGATTTTGTTGGCATGGTGAGAGTTGGTGTGGGGGATGAAGAATTGTTAAGCATGAAAGATATCGAGGTAATGCAAGAGGAATGTCCTATGGTCTGTAAGTTGAGAAAATGTATTTTGTCGGGTAAGGAAGTGTGTAGGTGGGACCAGTTGATAGAGGATTTTAGGGTTTTGCGAAAAAGTTTGTTGTGTGTACTAATGTGGTGTATTATATTTGGAAAGTAAGAGAGGATGATTTGTACGTACCGGTGTTTTCTGTAGTTGGAACGGTAGGGATGGCGTTAGTGATCCACCATAGGTTTGGTCACATAGGAAAGTTTAAATTGTGGGAATGTATGAAAGAGCGAGTGTTTAACCCTTGGTTAAGGAAGATAGTGAATGATGTTGCAACTACTTGTGAGGAGTGTCAGAAGGGAAAGTATCAGAGAATGTATGTGAAACCCCCTGTGTTACGAATGGATGTGAATGAACCTTTTGAGTTAGAAGTGATTGATTGTGTTTCGTTGCCAGTGACTGCGAGTGGGTATGTATAGGAATGGTGGTGATGGTGGATCCAAAGTAAGTTTGCGTATGCTTGTGCGGTTTGAAGAATAAAGGGGACTAGGTTGTGGGGGAATGGTTGGGGACTAGGAGTGGTAAGAGGAAGTTTTGTTGCGTGATGTGTATGTAAACGAAGCGAATGTTGAGTGATAATGGACCCGAGTTTATAGGACAGGCGTTTGAGCAAATGTTGAGTGATTGGGGCATTGAACATGTGAGAACGACGCCGTATATGCCGAGTTCGAATGGGTTAGCGGAGAGAACGATTCGGATGTTGAGTGAAAGAGAGAATGATTGGGATTATTGGTTAGGAAGAGTGTTGTGGGCTTGTAATATGACTGTGCATAGGCAACTGGTATGTCTCCTTGTATGTATGTTGTTGAATTTGAGAAGTTTGTAAACCCAGGTCTGTCTTCGATAGGTAGCCTCCATAATAAGGAAAAGGGTAGTTTATAAAATTTGCCAGTTTTAAGGTAGGGGATAAGGTTTTGAAGGAAGTGATTGAGAAAGGTCGGTTGAACATGAGTAAGATGAGAGAAAAGTTTGAAGGGCCGTATATTGTAAAAAGGGTTATGTCTAAAGGGGTTAGTTATTTGTTGGAGGGTGAGAACGATGGTGGTACGAATGAGTTTCGGGCCCATCAGGTACAGTTGAGGCCGTGGAGGGAACCCCCAGGGTATTTAAAGATCCATCCTGTGTTATAAGATTTTAGGTGAATTGAGGATGACTTTGAATGGAGAATGGAGATTTAGTGGATGATTTATGGTTAAAGGGGAAAGAGTTAGTGTTGGTGGAAGAGATACGGAAGAAAAAGCGTAAAAGTGGATTGTCGGGTAATGTGAATAGATTAAAAGTGTTGTTTAACGATGACAATAATGAGAATGATGAGTATTTTTCAGGATTTTGGTGGGATAATAGGAATAACGAGCAGAGTTTAAGAAAAAGTACTTACACTGTATGCAAGTTTCCGTTGGATGAAAGTGAGTGTGTGTTAGCAGGATTGAGAAATATTCGAGATAGGAGTGTGCATATGGAAGTGGATGATTTGAGCAAATTTTGTGTGGAATTGGATGAAGTAGTGAATGTTATAAAGGCGAATGCCAGGATGAGAGATCGAGAAAGAGATTGCAGAAATGTCTGAGCGATTACCCAGGAAAGGAAGTGTGAATGAAGTAGTAGAGGTATGTAATGAAAGAGAGGAAGGTGGGGAGAATAAACCCAGTGAACAAGTGATGGAATATGAGAAACCGTTTACTAGGAGTAGAGGGGTTGTAAAAGAGTATGATTGGGTGATGACAACGGCGTTATAAATGGGGAGTGATTGTTGGGTTAGAATTTTGAGACAAACTTAGGTAGGAGGGATGTGGTGGTTCGGCTAGTTAGTTTTTTTTCTTTATGTCTCATAATTGTTTCTCTTTTTTTTCTTAGGGTTGGTTGCATCGTACGAAAGAGCGACTGAAGATGAGGAATGATATGGTGAACCTGAGAGGGATCTTCAACCAACAAGGAAAGTTCCCGGACTTGCAGTGAAAAAGTGTTATAGTGATTATTTAAAAATTAAGATATATAAAAAAAAAAGGGGAATTAATAATTTAGAGTTCATTTATTTCATTTAAAGTTATTTAAAGTTAAATTTGTTTTTTAAAGTTAACAAAGTAATTCATTTTTTAAATTTTTTTCAGTTATTTGCTTTGGATTGATTTATTTTTTTTTTTATTTGAATTAATTGAACTGAATTAATTGTATATATTTGAAATTGAATTGGATTATAAATGATATATAAAGGAAATTATTCGATTAATGGGACTGGATCTTATATGAGGAATGGTAACGGGATTCGGTCGGATGTCTCAAGGGATTGTCAGATGAATGTGGATTCGCTCGCTATTTAGATTTCTTTGGTAAGGGTAATTAATGGTTTTATTTGAATTTTTTTTTATTAATTATAATGGGTAATATACTTAACATAGTCATTTTGTTTGTTTTTCAGTATTTAGTCTTGGACTGGTCTTTCGGTGTGGACATTTCAAGGGTATGGTTTCTTGCAGTTTCTTTAGAGGTTGAGAAAAGGGAAAGGATAACAAAAACTGGCCACTAACATTGGCCAGGTAGTTATTAATTTGTTGGTTTTGTTTTATTTAATTATTTGATTTTTTTTCATTATTATTTTAAAAATACATTTCATTCAATTTCATTATATTTTCATTATTTCATTTGACTTTTAAAATTCTTGAGTTTATTATGTTACCTTACTTATTTCATTTAATTGCTTCAAGCTTTAAATTGGAATTTTTAAAGATTGTTTAAGAGATTTATTTTTAATTATTATTATTTAACTATTATCATATTTTTTTTCTTTATCTTATATTTTTTTGTTGTTATTGTTAGTATGTTTTCTTTGTATCCTTTCAGTTTTTTTTCTCCAGATTTAGTCTGACTGAGGTTTTGGAGATCGCATTTACTCGGATGGTCTTCTCTTTGGATTGGTTCAGAGTTGCAGTTTTTGGAAAAGGATTCCTGTTTGAGGTTGGATTGTCTGTAATCGGATTATCAAGTGGTAAAGAGATATTGGTACCGGGAACAGATCAATTTATTTGGTGTAATTCACCGAAATTAAAAATTAAATTAAAGGACCCAAACCCAATTCGACAAACATTAAAAACAAAACTGAAAAACCAATGAAAGAGAGAAACCGAAAAAGACAAAATAAAACAAAGTAAACAAAGAGAGCAAGAGAAGAATAAAACTTAAAACGAAACGTATAAGTAAACCTACAAGGAAAAGTGAAAAAGGGAAAAAAGAACATTCTGAAAACCTTAAACAAAAACATTCTGAAAACTTAGAAAAACATTTTGAAATTTTAGAAAAACTATTAAAAGAGTGAAAGAAATTAGGAAAGAAAACATTTTGAAAAATTGTGAAAAACTGTGAAAACTTTAAAAAAAAACAATCTGTTATATGAAAGAGAAACATTTGAAAATTGAAAATTAAAAAATTAACCATGTCTTATATATAAAATATTTTATTTAATATTTTATATCATATATTTTTTGATTTATATATGTTTGTAATTTCTATGTGGTGTGTGGTGTAGGTTTGGTTAATACTGGATAAGGGTATAAGGTAGAGTATTGGGGTTTAAGGTATTTAAGTGGTATTTGGATATATTGTTTTATTAATCTTAGAGTGGTATCAGTATCGGGATACAGAATAAGGATTTTTTTTGTATATCGGTATCGGGTCGGTTATTTTTGTAATAAATTTAGGGTTTATGTGTATTTTCTTTATATCCCCATCATCTATCCTGGAAGGCAGCCTCACTCCTTTTTGATTTCAACTATTGTAGTTCCGGCTTTTATTTTTCATAGTAAAATCCCCTACAATGTTAGTTTGTAAAATATTTAAGGGTTTCACTTATGGGGTAAAATGGTTCGGCTCATGGGGGAAAATGAGTCACTATATCTATAACTATAAATAACCTTTTTTTCTATAGTTTTTAATAATATTTCCCTTTTATTGTTTATCTATTACCTATACGGGTATTTAATGTCTTTGATATACCGTAATTTGATAATCAATTGACAACATAGCCTATTTCCACTTTGCAGATGCCCAGAAAGTACCAGTACCAAAAGAAGGTAGGTGTCAGGTGACTTATGTACACCCAAGAAGACATCTTACAGGCTATTATAGATGTTGAATCTTTCAAGAGTTTTCATCTAAATAATTTTACATTTATATGTTAGTTTGTAAAATATTTAAGGGTTTCACTTATGGGGTAAAATGAGTCACTATATCTAATAAACTATAATAACCTTTTTTTTTTATAGTTTTTAATAATATTTCCCACTTTTTATACAGGCATTTAATGTCCTTTGATATACCTAATTTGATAATCAATTGACAACATAGCTATTTCCACTTTGCAGTCCCAGAAAGTACCAGTACCAAAAAGAAGGTAGGTGTCAGGTGACTTATGTACACCCAAGAAGACATCTTACAGGCTATTATAGATGTTGAAGATGGTGCAGGTATCCGCGATACCACCAGAAGATACAATCTGCCATATGAAACCCTTTCAAGAAGGATAAGAGGTGAAGTTCAAAACCCCGGAGGAAGTGGTTGAGGTACAGTCTTTCTGAGTTGTGAGGAGAGGTGTCTCACGGAACAGCTAATACTCCTTAGCATGGAAAAAAAATAATTTTTTGTAAAATAATTTGTTCAATTAGTATAAAATAATAAAACTTTTTTTTTTAATAATATTAAGTGTTTTAAAAGCAACATATAAAAAATTTATGAAAATAAAATTTTATACTTTTCTACAAATAGCTATCTGTTTAAAAATGATAAAATATAAGTTAGACTTGTTTTTCCCTACCCAAATTAATCTTACAACACCTTTAATACTTGTTTTAAATTTATATATTAATAAAAATACTAATGTACAATCATTAGAGAAATAATATTCAATGACCTATTATCCCCCAGCATAGTGACTCACTTTCCTCCATTTCAATTTTTTGCCACTATGGTCTATCCATCTAGTCACAAAACATCAAGCTGTTTCAGAATACGAAGAATCAGGATCAGAAGAAGATGATATGTTCACACCAGATTCCTCTTTAAGAGAGGAAAATTTTTAAGAGATGGCAAAGGTTTAGATCAAAATGAAGAAAGAAAAGAAGAAGTGGTAATTAAAGAAAACATTTCAAGCCCGATAAAGAAAGATACTTTAGTAGTATCAAGAATTTTTGGTGTAGAAATCAGACCCCCCAAGATGGGATGTCACTATTTCATATCAATATTTTTAACTCCAACTAAAGGTCAAAATGAGGTTAGAGTTCATAGCCTCTTAGATTTGGGGAGCATCACTTGTTTGATCTCACTGGATAAATTGAAAAAATAGAAAAAGAAGGTAAACTGAAACTACCTCTGAAAGCGGCCAATATTATAGTACAAGGTATAGGAACGCAAATGATTCATCCCATAGGAGAAGTCGATTTACTTTTAAGACTATACAACAAGCAATATTATCCAGTCACCTTTTTGATGTGCAAAACAAAGTACAGGAGCTTGGAATGGTATATTATTAGGCACAAGTATCTTAGCTCAAATTCCTATTACCATTGATCTTTCTTCATCAAAATTGAATCTCAAAGAAGATGCAAATATTAGTATCAAAATCTTTGCCAAACAAGGAAGCTACATCATAATGAATCAAGAAAAAGGACCACCTATGGAAGGATGGTAAGTTCTAGTTCAAAGGTTAATTTCAATGATAATTCCAATGTTGATACAAAGTTTAATTTAAGTAACAATTGTAATAGTTTTACTTTTGTAATTAATGAAGGCTCCTATAATGAGTCTACAATGGCAGAAGGAAATAAAAATAATGTTATTCTTCCTGATAGCCAGCAAAATACACAATTTTCTTCAGAATTCTACAATGATGGATCTAATGAACCAAAACAAAAAATAGAAAAAGAAAACTTTGAAACATTTTTAAGACGAAATGAATCTTTGATTTCAAAAATAGAAGAGGGATATTTAATAGCAGATGAAGAAGAGGAAGTACATTTGTTGTTAATAGAAGAAACAGTAACACCGGCTCACTCTTATGGTTATCTGAAAGTTTGACCTGAGAATAAAAAAGCATTGGAGCTAGAAAGATTTTGTTTAATAACCCCCTCTTTCTCAATTGGCCCTTTATACTTCGCAAATACTGTGTCCAGTAAGAAATCACAAAGTAATCCTAAGTTACATTAACCTAGGTGACAAATCTTTTCATTTAAAAAAGAAACATTTGGGAAAATGTCATCCTATTTTAAAAATTAGTAAAAAAGAATATTATAGTGATACTGGTACTGAAACAAAAAATAAGCAAATAGGATCTACATGTGTAGTGACATGCTCAAAAAATTTGTCAAATATGCAGCTAAAAAATGCATATAGGGAAATTATAACTGAAAATTTAAGAAAAGAAGACGCAGACGTCTCTATCTTAAGGAAACCGAAATATTTAGAAGAATTATTGAACTTACTCATGGAATATAAAGATGTTACTGCTTTAGATAATGACTCTGTTCCTGTTTGTCCATTACAAAAATTTGAGATAGAACTTGCACCAAAAATAATTTTCAGAAAACAGTAATCGTCTTCCCCATCGCTATCTGGAAGACATAGATACTTTCACTGATGAAGCCTTAAAGAAAGGATACATCAAGGCTTGCTATTCACCCCACAGCTCACCTTTGCTGGTGGTAGCCAAGAAAAATTTGAATAAACCAAGAGTCTGTATAGACTATAGATACTTAAATTCTTTCAGTACACAGGATGTATATCCACTCCCATCCATAGACGATATATTCTCGTCTTTAGGGGGTAATACTATCTTTAAAAGCTGTGATTTGATCGACACTTATCACTCCCTCGAAGTAGAAGAGGAAATAAAAAATAATGGCCTTTCATACATGAAAAGGACTATTTTGTCCAACTCTACTATTATTTGGCCATAGAAATGCCCTGTGTGTATGCTCATACCATGCAAATTGCATTGAATCATTTATTGGGACCTATCGCCTAAGTTTATTTAGATGATGTCTTAATAATGGGGAAAAACAAAAAAGAGCACTTTGAAAACTTAAAGTTTTTACTGCATTTAAAGAAAATAAGTTGAGTTAAATTGACAAAATGTCACATCTGTTCTTTATTTAGGATTCAAAATAGGGAAAGATGGAATCTCGCCGGATCTGGCTAAAATAGAAACTATGAAGAGTTTTGTTCCTCCAACAAGTGAGAAAAACTCAATCTTTGCTTAGATTCTTCTCATATTTTCGCTTTTTAATTAATTGCCAGACCATTATACAAGTTGGTAAAGAAAAATATTAAGTTTGAGTGGAAGGAAGCAACAAAAAGCATTTGAACTCTTAAAAGGAAAATTAGTTGTCCAACCACAACAAACTTTTCCGGACTATTCCAAGCCATTTTTTATTGGTACAATTGCTTGTGACTATGGCATTGGAGGAGTCCTATATCAACTCTCTGATGATGGAAGGGAAAAACTATTATCTTTTGTTTCTAGAGTGTTAAGAGGTTGCGAATTGAATTATGACACTATTGAAAAAGTGTCTAGCTGTAGTCTTCTCACTCCAAAAATTTTAAAATGCAGTGTTTGGCTATGAAATTACTATTTTAACTGATAATCAGAAACTCTTTTTTATTTTCAGAAATGAATAACAAACGGGATGATTGGCCTGTTGGAATTTATTCGTTAATAGCTTCTCACCAACTATAAAATACAAAACCGGAAAAACCAATATCCCCCAGACTACCTGAGTAGGCATCCGGCTATAGCTCCAAACGTTTATTTTTTCAAAGGAGAAAAGAAACCGTCCTTACCCAGAAAAGACTATTTTGACCAAAGAAACTTTCCAAAGGGAACAAGAAAATTGCCCTAGATTAAAAGAACTGGTGAAATGGGCTAAGGAAAATCCAAATACTTACCCGCATATATTCCACAAAAAAGTGTTATTCTATGCAACACAAAAGGAACTTTATTTAATACAAGTACCAGATAGCATGATTTATACAGTAATAGATCAATGTCATTCATCCCTTGGAAGTGGACATGGAGGACAACAGTGGACTGAAAAAAGAGTAAGAGAAAAATATGTATTTCCTCAGTTGAGCAAGCTGGTAAAATAATACTGCACACAGTGTGTGTCTTGTGCTAAAGTTAAAGGTCCCAGGCCTCCAAAAGCTGAGATAAATTGTATACCCCATTTTCCAGAGTACACGTGGACAGTATAAGAAAACTTCCCACATGTTCTATATCAGGTGCAAAACATATTCTTGTTTTCCCAAAGATGTTTTGACTCGCTATTGTGAATTAGTCGCTTGCAAATCAAGAACAAGTCAAGAATTTGCCCAGTAATTGCAAGAAAGGGTAATATGCAGGCATTCTGCTCTAGAAATCTTAGCCTCGGACAATGCCCCAGAATTCACTTCAGCTGCATTCAAGGAACTATGTAAAGCTTGGAGAATAAAAAATGTCAATATCATTCCCTACAAACCTAGCCAAAATGGGGTAGTGGAAAGATTAAACACGGACATAGAGAATTTTTCACGACACTTTGTGAAAGATAATTACAAAGACTGGTCAAAATATGTCTTTCACTCAAATTGCAATAAACACATCATATAATCGATCTATTGGCTACAGACAGAAAATTCATCTCAGATGAGGTGGACATCATAGTGGAAAGGATGGAAGCTATAAGAGATTTAGCAAGAGAAAACTTGGAAGAAGAGACCATGAAAGCTATGGAACAGCAACACAAACATGCCACTCAAAGAAATTTGAAAGTGGGTGATTATGTTTTCGTAAATGCAGTAAAAAAGCTGTATCATAGCTCAAAATTAAATAAAAGATTTGAAGGACCTTTTATAGTATACCAAATAAAAGAACCTAATAAACTTATTCTTTCATGCTTAAACTCAGCAAAAACCTTTCCTGTTCACAGAGACGTCAAAATAATCCCTGTAGAGAAAATTACAGATTCTCATTTTTCTTTTGATGACGAAATTTGGAATCCACAAGCAATTCAAGAAACCCTAGATTCTCCAAAAACTATAACGGAAGAAACAGAGGATAACTTCCAAAGAAGAAGACCAACAAAGAGATGACGAAGAAAATTATTCTCCCAATATTTCATCATGGATTCCACCAACTTCTTATAGAATACAAATTATCTTACCAGAGGATTCTACAAAAGACATACAGAATCCTATAGAATTAAATACTTCCTGTAACCAAGAAGAACCTAGTACACCTCAAAGTGAAATGATAAATTCCACTCCTCATTTAAGAACTCAAATAAGAGGGTACAGACCATCTCTGTCACCTATCAGACAGGAATCTTATTTTAATTTTTAAATGTTGTGGTGTAGGAAGATAAGTTGCTCCCCATGTTGAGGAGATAAACGTGATCTTTTATCCTCAAACACCTTACCCACTTCTGACAAAAGCCTCTCAGAATAAACTGATGAAGCGGGGCAGGCGAGCATTCTTTTAGCTACAAATTCAATAAAAAAGTTTAGGTTCCGACCAGAATTTCCAGCCAGAACTTTTCCAAGGTTCTGAAAAGTTCTGGTTCCGGCCGGAACCAAAAATTCTGGTTCTGGTACATTCCTAGTCCACCTACAGTCCAACTTGAGTATAAGACATCACTTTTATATACAATAAGTGGTGGAAGGAGAGTTCCATCTACAGCTCCACAGAACATTAAAGTTACACACCCTTTTGTTACATTCATTAAGTTATCAGGATATTTTGTCCCTCTCTTGAAAAAATATTTCCTACTTGATGTATTGTCTGCAAGACTAGTTTCATCATAATTAAATATATTACAGGGTGGAATGCCATCAAGTTTTTTTTTATAAATTGTTATGATACTTTTCAAGCTGCATTTTACCAACTGCACCTCTTGAAGTTTTTATGTTTTGGGATATTCATTTTGTTAATCTGGGATGCCTTTTCAAGAATCCACTGGACCACTCTTCCATAGGCATATTCATTGAAAATTGTTCCACACTTCTACCCTCCAAATCTAGATAACTTTTAACAACTTGTCTGAGGTCCATATTGGAAAGTGAAAACCCATAGCTTGCACAATGAAGTAGCCTTTCCTGAAGATCTTTCTCTTCCTTTGATAACACTGTTCCCCTTCCAAATGGTTTTGAATGCTTTCTGTGTATTCGATTCATTAGCGTGCCTTTAATAACCTTGTACATCTTGGCAGCTTTCGCTATAGACATACCATCCTGCACAGCCTTAATTGCATCTGAAATTGCATTTGGTCCATAGTCTGCATAGGTTCGTGCACCTGGTTTTCTTTTATAGTTGCAGACAATAATTAAATTTTAACTTTTAATATTTTATTATCTAAAAATATTAAAAAAGGAATTCTGGCTCCAGTCACATATTGAGCCAATTGAGGTGTGTTTATATATGTTTCAAAGGACATATAGTCTGAATTTGGGGGTTTCATAACCCCAAGATGAGTTTGAGGTCCCCCCCTTTGAGAGTCACCCCTCAAACTGGTCAAAGTTACCTCAAAAACCAAAAGTATGCCTGGTCAAAGTTACCCCATAAACTTAAAAGTTAATAAAATTTAACATTTTGCAAAAAATTTAAAATTTTTAACTTTATTAGTATTCCTAAGCCCTTTCTTAATACATTTGTCATAAAAAAATTTTTTAAGAAATTTATACTTTCCAGATAATTCAGAAAGACAAATAAGGGGAAAAAATCATGATTTTCAATTTTTTTTAGAAAAATGTTTATAACTATGCTAATTGTTAATAATATAAATTTATTTAAATTGTAAAGATAGTTTCTATAGTTACTAAGGACCAAATGTGTATGAGAGCATATTTTACAACAAATAAAAAGTTATGGAGCTATAGGGAGAAATTTAAGAATGGGTGAAAAATGGTCAAAGTTACCCCGCTAGTCAAAGTAACCAATAGGGATGCCGCAAGAGGACCGATATATATCGACATTGATATTTTTTTCGATAGTATCGAAAAAATATCAATGATATTTTTTCAGCCAATATATCAATATTTTATTTTCAGTATCGAATCAACGATATATTTTTTTTACTTCTAGAAATTTTAAGCAGTTTTCTTTTTTCATAAAATAACATTTAAGCAAAATGTGTGTATTTTTCAGGCGCGTTTGAATGATGGGGACATTTGTCTGACTAAGGAGGAGGGAAGGAGGTCATATGATCATACAAGAGAAGATTAAGTAAAGGCCTATAGCGGAAGAACAAGTTTTATAAAATATACCTATTGCATATTTTACTTTTCAAATTAGATATTTATAAAAATTAATGAAGGTATACTATATAATACAGGACAATACTAGTTTTGATGTTAAGGTTAAATCTTTAATTAAATTTTAATTTAATATGAAAATAGAAATGTTTAAGTTTATATGCAGATTTTCTACTTTACTCGAAGCTTTATTCCCTCTGTAAAACCACCTCCACTGCTAATTTAGGGCCATGTTTAGTGTTTAATTTAAGAAATATATATATATATATATATATATCAGGGTTGGGTTCAAGTACAAGTACTTGTACTTGTACTTGGACTTAAGTACATTTTTAGATGCCCAGCCAACATGCTTGTACTTGCAGTTTCTAAAACCAGTGTACTTGTACTTGTACTTGTACTTGAGCCTTTTGTACTTGGTACTTGTGATTGGTACTTGCAAGTACTTTTGGCATTTTAAACTTGCCAATATTTTTTATTTTATTTTTTTCATTTTCCTACATATTGATATTATTATTTCTTATATATGTATTCTAAATAAATTTCCATTTATTAATGTAGTCATTTTATATATATATATATATATATATATATATATATATATATATATATATATATATATATATATATATATATATAGCTGTATATATATAATATATATGCATATATGTATATATGCTATGTATAGTAATACTCATAATATGTATATATATGTATATGTATATATATGTATATATATATATATAATATTATATATATATATATATATATGTAATAATATAATAATATACAACAACCATATATATATATATGTATATATATATATATATATATATATAACATATATAATATATATATAATATATATATATATATATATATATATATACTATTTAATAATATATATATATATATATATATATATATATATAATATATATAATAATAATATATAATAATAATAATAATAATATATATATATATATATATATAATACACATATATACTTCTCATATATATATATATATATATATGCTGCTCTCTTTCTCTCTATATATATATTTATATTAAACCACCTTTTTCTCCAAGATTGGGGTGGGGTGCGTAACATGCACAGGAAAAACAAAAGCTATTATGAAAAAACATGATCAAAGTCAAAAAGAAAGTCCAGTTTTACACTCCCTTTATAGTGAGAAGCCAAACTCTCATTTTACTCCTCCAGACATTCTTTTGCTGACTCAATCCACTTTTTCTTCGGTCTCCCAGCCAGTCGATTCCCAACACACTCACCACTATACATCCGCTTAACCAACCGACTATCATCCATCTTTTCAACATGATCAAACATCTCATTTATTCTCTCATTTATCCCTTTTGTCACACACTCTACAATACGTTCATTCCTCATTTTATCAATTCTCTCACACATAACACTCCCCTAAGATTGTCCATCTGAACACATTGTACTTTAGATCTCTACCTCTTATTCCAGACCTTAGTTTCACTACTATACATTAACACAGGTAACAACAGAACAAACCCTCACATCAGACCCTAGCGCACTCAAGACTTAGTCTCTTTCCATCTACCAAGGATTTAATTGCAAGCCACCTTCCTGCAATTCACACTTTCCCTACTACACTCCGACATCATCCGTTTCCGCGCCAATTCAACATTTATGTCCCAACATATATATCCTAAATATTTAAACCGTTACTTGTTCCAGCTGCTCCCATTTAGCATAACTTCACACCGAGGACTGTCCTCACTCACATCTACCTTTACTTTCAAACCCATCCTTTTACACCTGCCAAATCTCTCTACCAATCCTCTCATACTCTCTTCAGATTCACCGCACAAAGCCATATTATATATATATATATATATATATATATATATATATATATATATATATATATATATATATATATATATATATATATATATATATATATATATATATTATATATATATATAGCTGTATATATATATATATATATATATATATATATATATATATATATATATAGGCGAGATAGTGATTGATTGGATTTGAAAGTTGTATAACAAAGCCTTTATGGAGGGGTTTAGTTCCGAGGGATTGGAGGTGAGCAATATTAGTACCCTTATATAAGGGTAAGGGGGATATGATAACTGTAAGTATTATAGGGTAATTAGTTTATTGAGTGTTGTAGGGAAGATAAATTCTGGTATTTTGGTCGAAAGAGTGCGTCGAATGACTGAAGAACTGATTTAGGGAAGAACAAGGTGCGTTTAGAAGTGTAGAGGATGTGTGGATCAAATCCGAACATTGAAACAAATGATTGGGATAATGAGGGAGGAGAAGAATAAATTGTTTTTAGGATTTATGGATTTGCAACAGGCGTATAATAGGATTAATAGGGAAGCTCTATGGCGGGTGTTAGTGATATGGTCTTGGTGGTAAGCTTCTGAATGGAATCAAAAAGTATGTATGACGATAGTGAAGCGTGTGTAAGAATAAATAGTAGAGTCGAAAGTGATTGGTTTAATATTAATAGCGGAGTGAGACAGGGATGTGCTATGTCTCCTTGGCGATTCAATCTGTATATGGATGAGATTATGAAAGAATTAGAGGTAGGGGTGACAAGGAATAGTGTTAGAATGATGGAGAATGGAAGAGAGTGGAGGGTTCCCTACCT
>JABUQX010082416.1:15000-22500 GCA_015478945.1 Trachelipus rathkii | reverse complement strand
CCAAAATTTTATTATTTACTTAACATTGCTCAAATAATCTTGTAAAATCTAGATGTTCTTTGTTGATCAGGTTTATCGGGTAACAACGCAAAATATTAAGGGAAAGCTAAAATGGATAGACCTGCATTGAATAACTATGATAAGGAATAAGCTCCGAGATTAGAGATCCAGCATACTACTGGATGAGCAAAAAAATGAGAAAAGTTAGAATTTGATTTTCACAAAAAGCCGAACTTTAACCCTTAGTTGTGAGTCACAAAGATAGAATTAGATTGTGAAACCAATACAGTACAAAGAATGAAGTTTAGTAAATTTGTGGGTATGTAATTTATGCATATACTCCAAACAATAAAGGAAATATAATAATTTAAACAAACATTCAGAAATTGGATTTTCCGGAGTTACAGCCAAATAGTTTACTGGTTTTACATGTTAATAAAACAAAAACCAAATGTACTAGTGTTTTGAAACTAGTACAGCAGTTTAAATATACAATAATGAACAAGTGTATAAAGTTTCAGGGTTCAAATTGACCTAGAACACAAATAACGTAAGTTTGAATCAAAATATTTCAAGGAAGAATTTTGATAACATATATATATATATATATATATATATATGTATATATATGTAAATAAAAAAATATATATACCAGCAATAGCATATCAACTGCTATGCTGTAGTAACTTAACCAGTAATAATATATATATATAATAATAATATATATATATATATATATATATAATAATATATATATATAAATAAAAAAAATATGTATATAAAAAAATATATAAATAAATATTTATTATATATATATATATATATATATATATATATATATATATATATATATATATATATATATATATATATATATATATATATATATATAAATATATATATATTTATATATATATATAATATATATATATATATATATATATATTGTAATAAAAAAAATTCTACCACCTTCTTTCTTTTCTTTTACTATTACTTCAAGTTTATATTGATTGAAAAGTGTTATTTTTTGAAGACCAGAGCAAAGTGGATTCTGACTCTAATGCTTTTATCAGATGTCCCAATAAAGTAAAGTGAACAATTGAGTAAATAATGATTATATGATTTAAATGAATGGATTAAAGAGTTTTGTATATTAATATGTATTTTAAATTTTTATCTAGTTCTATTCCACTTGAGCCCAGGCTGCTCCTCATACTGTATTGTTTCAATTATCTCAACGTCTCCAGCAGCGTTCCATATTTTGGCCTCTGGATATATCTAGGGGTATATTTAAATCTATTAATATATTTCATTACTAATTTCCTGTGAATGATAAATAGATGAAATAAATTAAACTTTATAGGTCTGTGCATATATGTTTCTATTTAGTGTTTAATATTTCTAGGTCAGCAGGGTTAGGACTCAATTTTATGAAACTCAAAAGAAACAGGAAAACTTGTAATCAGAGTTAGGACCTCTTGAAGATTGAACATCTAAACATTTTAGTGAAGTACAGGATATCAATGGGATTTGATTCTATACGTCATATGTCTATTTTTGTAACTAATATATTACCAATATATGTAGTAGAAAAGCCAAATACTTTTATTTTACATATAATTGTGTGTAACAAAAACGATTTCATTATTACTAAGTAAAATAAAAAAACTATTGCAAGAGAAATGGAGGTTATAAAGAACCAATATAGTTATTGTGTGGTGTTTAGTTAAAAACTTGGTACTAAACTATATTTCCTAAAAGGAATACCAATAGGTGTAAAGTGAGACAATTATTGATATAATTCAGTGTGTAGCTGATAAATTTTATTAGTTACTTTTATAAAACTTTACACTGGGAACATATTTAAAAAACAAGATTTACCTAAGAAACTTTTGGTGCGTAGATGTATCATAGTTACATTTCACAAAACATATAATGATATAACCTATATAATATTTACTATAGTATAATGAAAAATATTATATTTAAATGTCTATATTTTAATTTAGTTTTTAGAGTGAGTGTCAGTGCACTGGTGTGATAGTTATCATAGCTTCATTATTTTATTGGTTTGAATAGTTAATAGAAATAAAAGAAATTCTATTACAAAATTATTGCAAAATTCAAATATCTTAATTTATTACATAACTACTTATCCTAAATTTAAAATGACTTCTATGATAATTTAAAGTAAAAGCGTATTTTCTAAGGTAAAAATTATTATTATTATTATATGTGTGTACATTATCCCATGCTTTTATTTGCTTGTTTTAATCTATGTATATTTTACTTGCATGTATAATATTATTGGCTGTTTATTCTACTGAGGCTTGGCAAATTCATTCGTATAAAGACCCATTCCTTATCCTATTCCTGTAAAGACTAAGAGCAATTTATCTATGGGGTAGCTATAAAGTTAAGGAAATCTTTTCATTAATTGAAGTGAACATCAGTTCTAGGCCCAGAATCTATTGTGTTTCTCTTCTTTTCTTTTCCAAGAAATGGTTTATATTTACTAATTTACATATTTTTATTACTATTGTTATTTATTTTTACTGCACATTTTATTTTTGGTGAACTAAATTCATATAATATTTCATTATAAAAATAAAATTATTTCATTATAATATATATACCGGTCTATATATATATATATATATATATATATATATATATATATATATATATATATATATATATATATATATATGCTGCTATATATATATATCTTCTATATATATATATATATATATATATATATATAGATATATATATATATATATATATATATATATATATATATATATATATATATATATATATATATATACTATATATATATATATATATATATATATATATATATATATATATATATATATATATATATATATATATATATATATATATATATATATATATATATATATATATATATATATACCGAGTATATATATATATATATATATATATATATATATATATATATATATATATATATATATATATATATATATATATATATATATCAGGATATTTCCCAATACAAGGCTAGTTAATCGATTGTTCGATCATTCATTTATTTAATGGCAATCCAAATTTATTGGTTGCGATTTAAAGTTAGAATGTTCAGCATAATTAGATATATTTAGACAAAGAACTCACAATTCTGCAATGTTGGTTGTCAGAAATTGTCCCTTTTTCATTTTTACACACACACATATAAAAACAATTCCAACCTCTTAAGACGATGCAAAGTTCTAAAGGTCTTGTCTGTTTATATAGTTAATTAAATAATTAACAATAATGAAAATAATTAATAATAATAATAATAATAATAATAATAATAATAATAATAATAATAATAATAATAGAAAATAATACCTTACTCAAAAACATCCTAGAGTGTCTGCGTTGATTAAAAATATCAGTAAACTTTGTCTGCTTGTGTTTCTGTGATAGGCATGAATTGATCTTTTCATACTGAAGATTTTTATCTAAGCAAACATTGGAAAAGAAACTAATATGATGCGACTTGCTTTCAAATTCATTCCCTTGTACAAAATTGTTGATCTTTGTTGTGATTGTCAAATCTCTGCAATATATATATATATATATATATATATATATATATATATATATATATATATATATATATATATATATATATATATATAATATATATATATATATAATATATATATATATATATATATATAACATATATATATATATATATATGTATATATATATATATATATATATAACATATATATATATATATATATATATATATAGCAATATATATATATATATATGTATATATATATATATATACCTTTATATATATATAATATATATATATACTAGATAACATATATATATATATATATATATATATATATATATATATATATATATATATATATATATATATATATATACTCACTCATCACTCTCACTCATATATATATATATATATATATATATATATATATATATATATATTAAACACCTCTTTTGAGGGTACTCTCGGTGCTACACCATCCCCAAACCTTGGGTCAAAGCATAGCACTGCGCACTCAGCTCCCCAAGATTAGCCTTATTATACTAAGGCTCCCTTTAAAAGCTTCCATAGCCACCTACTCATTCCAATCTTTGCAGAATCTTTTCTAGGTAGGTTGCTAGTGATGTTTTCACCACTCCAAGAGACCCTATCACCACTGGAACTATCTCTACCTCATCCATCTCCCACATCCTTCTGATAGTGTATCGTAGTCTCTGGTATTTTATTATTTTCTTTCTTTCGTAGAGGGCTATTTTCTCATCAAATAGGGGTCCAAACTCTATTAACTGACATTTTCTTGTTGGTTTATTAATACAATATCCAGTCTATTATTTGGTACAAAATATGTCAGTGGGTATGCCAAAATCATAAAAAATAAACTATCAACTATTGCAGGGGGTTTATAATTACAGTGATTATTGAGGGTATCACAGAGTCTGTAATGAATGAGTTTGCTTATGGAATTGTGACTTTCTGTATATAGTCCCATATTTTTTTTTTTTTTTTTACAGATTACCACCACTCACGGGCTGGGCCCTTTTCAAGGAGGGGGCAGGAAATAAAATACCGAAAGCCCACCCAAGCCCAAGCCTAACGCAAATCTCTCAGGTGTGCGCAGACATGGGTTTTAAAGAGAGGAAGATTAAATACAGTAGGAAAAACAGAAGATGGCAAGGAGTTCCACAGAACAGAAGTGGCTGGAAAAAAGGAGGCACCACAACGAACGAGTCTGGGATTTTCAATGCTCACGCAAAATTCATGCGAGAGCATGGCACCCCTTGTATTGCGAGGGCGACGCAATGGAGGTGGAATGCGAGTGGCCAACTCCTCTGAGCATCTACCGTTGTAGTACCTATAGAAAAGAGATAGTGCGCCAACGTCACGTCGCAGAGATAGAGGGTCAAGAGAGTTAGAAAGTAGGGGACAGTTAATTAGTCTCTTAGCTTTAGACTCAACTCTGTCCAATAGAAGGGTGGAGCCGGGCCCCCCCCCCTTCAGATGTGAGAACAGTACTCAAAACAAAGGCGAATAAGGCCCTTATGTAACTGGAGTAGCTGTGCAGAAGAAAAAAAAATTCACGCAACCTGAACAGAACTCCAAGCTTATTCTTTAAGGATACCTTAGCAACCGTTGTGATATGAGGTTTCCAAGATAATTTCTTTCTGATGTTAAGACCAAGGATATTTATATTTTCACAATGTGAGACATTAGAACCGAACCGTCAAAAAAGATAGGAAAGTTGGAAGGTGTTTCAGAGGGAGATGTACAGAAGTTGAGTTTTCAAAGAGTTGAATTTCACAAGGTTGTGGCGGCCCCACCGGGAAATCCATCCAGATTGGGAAAGAATAGAATCAGAAAGCTGAAGACGAGACGAGAGGCAACTCTAGATGCAAGAACCAGATTTGAAATGAGTGGAAGAATGGAAGTTGAGTCATCGGCATCAGAGTGAACAGAGTTAGAAGTACACAGCTGAGGAGATTGTTGATGAAAAGTAAGAATAAGTTGGAATAAAACAGAACAGCCCGAACACCACGAATTAACAGGAAGAAGGAGGAAGAAGTCGGCTCCATCAGTGCTGATATGGAGCGACCAGAGAAAAAACTTGACAAGAGTAGACAAAGGAAGGAGGAAACCCAAAGGAAGGGAGCTTAGAGGGTAGCAGCGATGCATGCCATACTCGATCAAAAAGCCTTTGATATGTGAGTGCCACTACCCAAGACTCCCCATAGTCCCTAAGGGCAGAAGACCATAAATCAGTGGGATAGGAAAGTATGTCACCAGTTGACCTCGGGCGTCGAAAGCCATACTGATCTGAAAAGAAGGGAGATAGGACTCCGGGTGGAGTCAGGAAATAGAGTTAAAGGAAAGAGTTTTAAGATCTTAGATAGAATACAAGTGAGAGCTATAGGACGATAGTTAGAAGGATCAGACGGCTGCCCTTCGGAATAAGTTGGACATATGCGCGCTTCAGCACTGAGGAAATGTACAAGTATTAAGGCATAAGTAGAGTTAGTAGGGACAGGGGCCAGCTCGGGCTTCCTCCCTCAGAACACAGGGAGGAGTGCCATCCGGGCCACTAGCCCTTCCTGACACTCATAGATCTCAGAATCCCTTGCACCCGATCATGCGTAATCACGGAAGGCATGGAAACCTGAAGGAGAAGTAGTAGGAGGAGGAAAGGAGGAGTCATCAGAGAGGAATTAGATGAAAAAAGAAGCCCAAGAGGAGATCAGCTTTTTCAGTAGGAGGTGCTTCACAAAGACCGTCAGATCGAATAAGAGGAGGAAGGCAGATTTACAAAAGTTGCCAGAGATGTTTTTGGCAAGGAGCCAGAAATTTTTATCAGTAGAACCAAGTAGGTTGTCGCACTTTCTTTTAGTGACAGCTAGCCTGTCGAATAATAGCCCTGCAACGATTCGAGCAGAATGGAAATTAGTAAGAGTGATGGGAGAACGAGGGTTTTTCCATGCCGATACGCAATGTCTCTCTCCTGAGTGGAGGCGAAAGAACATTCCCCATTGAACCATGGATTTTGTGGAGAAAAGATTGTTGAAGATGGGAATGAACCACATACCCTCGACGATTACGGCCCTTACCTTTTCAGCGGTGACCGAAGCGTCCTCCGAGTCAAGCAAGATTCACTCAAGCATAGTTAGCTTAAACCATGCAATGCCCCAATTAGACTGATTAAAGTGCCAGAAAGTACGTTTAGGGCATGGTGGAGCTGCTGGAGAAAAAGTTTAAAATTAAGAGCTACAAGATTGTGGTCAGAGTTACCGATAGGAGAAAATGGTGTATTTATATCGAGGAGAGGGGTAGTGGTGAAACATAAATCAAGCGTGTTCAAGAATTGGATTAGGACGATCTGGTATGTGTGTAGGTTCTTTAATTAACTGTTTTAGATCGTTGAGAATACTGAATGTTTTGGCCTCTCTCTGCGATCAGTATGAGAAGAGTCAATCTATTCAGTGTGATGTACGTTGAAATCACCTAAATAGATGATCTCAGCATTTGGATGGGAAGTAACAGTCACATGAGAAGTAGTAAGATATTCAAAAAAGGTGAAAATCTGTTTCAGTCAGGGAGGCAGTAACTTAGAAACACAAGATAATAGTGGTAGTAGGAGAAAGATTTTAAGCCACAGAACATCAGTGGGAGATTCACAGTTATAAGACGTGTTGTTTATGTTTATATAGGCACAGACTCCACCATTTAGTCTGAAATTATAGAAAAGGTTATAGTTAGAGATATTAAGTTTATTTGAAAAAGAATCCCTGGCCACCTGGGTCTCAGACAGTAATAAAACGTTAGGTAGAGAGTTAGCGAGGTGATATTCCACAGATTCATGGTTAGCTTTGAGGCCACGAACGTTAGCAAAGTCAATAGAGAACCCCAGCCTCGCCCCCCCTATCTTCTCTGTCCAGTCATTCAAA
>JABUQX010082416.1:7500-10000 GCA_015478945.1 Trachelipus rathkii | reverse complement strand
CAGTGTCCTTGCCACTTTGTAATTAACCTATCACTCCACAGTCTTTACACCATGTTTTAAAATCATCATTCAATTTGTCAAAATACTTTCAATCAAACTCTGATATTTAGCAGTGTAAGCTCTAAGTGTGGAGATGCGCTAAGTCTTGCATGAGGGTATGTTCTTACCTGTTTGTTGTAATCAGAGAAAGTGTGAGACTATGGTCTGGAAAAGGAGGTATAGATCTAAAGTTCAATATGTTCAGATGGACAAATCTTAGGGGAAAATTTATAAGGTGTAGGGAAAGGATTGATAAAATGAGATGAACGTATTAGAGTTATGTGGTGTGAAGAAAGAGGAGTAACGAGAGAATAAATCGAAGTATGTTGAGATAGTTTTGGTCATGGAAGAGGATGAAGATGATAGTCTAGTTGGTTAAAAAGCGGATGCTTTTATAGTGGTGAGTGTGTTTGGGAGCCGACCCATTTGGGAGACCCGAAGAAAAAAGGATTAGTCAATAAGATGTTTGCAGGAGAGAAATGTGAGTTTGCAGGGCTGACGAGAAGAAAGGGCATGATAGGAGAGAATAGCTTGAATTATTTGATGGCAAGCAGAAGCCCTCTTAACCACCCTAGGCAAACTAGGCAAATGCCTAGGGCGGCAGAATATGAGAGCGGCCCTAGGTGGCTAGAATACGGCCTTGGGCCGTGACAGCTAAAAAAAAAAAAAAAAAAAAAAAAAATATAAAAAAAAAAAAAACTAATATATATATATATATATATATATATATATAACTCTGTATATATATATATATATATATATATATACTATCTCTATATATATATATGCCATATATTTTACAGTTGTCACCACCCTCCACCGGACAGAGCTCTATTCAAGGAGGAGGTGTTGCCGCCTCAAGTTCACCTTAGCATGGAAATTACGCATATAGGCACAGACGCAAGCTTTGAAGTGAGGAGTTAAATTCAGCCCAGGAAACAAGGAAAGATGGAAGAAGAATTCCACAGAACCGGTGTGGCAGAAGAAGGAAGCACACATTGGCAGGCTTAGCCTGGAGTTACCAATATCCACACAAAACTACGTGTGCAGACACCTTTACTCCCAATGTTACGAGGGCGTCTCGTAAAGGTGGTGATGCCTTGAGTGACAAGTTCCCTCGAGCACCTGCCGCTGCGGTACCTATAGAAAAAGAGATAAGCACCAACATGGCCGCAAAGATAGAGGGTCAAGAGAAGTGAAAAGTAAAGTATGGAACAGTTTATAAGTCTTTTTGGCTTTGACTCGACCCTGTCCAAAAACGAGGTGAGACCCAGAGCCCCCCAGATATCAGAGGCAATGTACTCCATACAAGAGCGGATGAGGCCCTTGTATAGCGGAGCTGAAGTAACTGAGAAGAGGAAAAAAAATCTCGCAGTCTAAACAGGCTCCCAGTTTCTTTGAGGCCGCCCTAACAAGATTTGAGGTTTCCAAAACATTTTTTTGTTTATGTTAAGGCCAAGATGTTTTATGTATTATTATTAGTAACAGGAGAGACGAGAGAACCGTTGAAAGAGATATGAAAGTTGGAAGGTGTTTAGAGAGGAGATTTGTAGAAGTTGAGTTTTAAAGAATTAAATTTCACAAGGTTCCACCCGGAAAATCTATCCAGATCAGCGAGAATAGAATCGGAAAGATTAAGGCGAGAGCAATTCTAGAAAGTAAGAGGGGAGCAGGGTGAAATGGGTTGAACAATGTGTTGGGCATTGGCTAAATTCGCCTTCAACACTGAGGGGAAGTGTTGAGTTTGAGACACTGAGAATATAGTTGAACGGTGGGCGGGGGTCGCACGGAGGCACATTCCCTCAAGAGTCGGGAGGAACTCCATCCAGGTCCACCCGCCTTCCTAGTTCATAGATTTCAGAGTCCATGCACCAGATCCAAATGTAATCACAGGCAAAAGGCATAGGACACCTGAGAGGAGAGAAAGGAGGAGGAAGAGGAGTACCAGAATCGTCCGGGTTGGTTAGAGGAAAATAGGAGACCAAAGAGATTGGCCTTTTCAGTTGGAGAATTAGCAACAGAACCATCAGATTGAAATAAGGGGAGGAGAGGCAGATTTACAGAGTTGTTAGAGATGTTTTGGCAAGAGACCAGAAAGATTTATCTTGGAGAACCTAGGAGGTTAGCACCCTTTCGTTTGATGAAAGCCCACGCTTTGCTCGTCGAAGAGTATTCCTACAACGATTTCTAGCTGAATGAAAAGTGCCAAAGTGATGGGGCTCAGTTACCATTCTATCACTTTATCTCTAACCCAATGGCAAGATAAACTCGACAACCATGATTATAGTGAAAATTCAGTCTGTGTGCTCATCCTGTTTGGTTCCACCACCCAGCAGGCGAAGACCAGTGAAGCGTGAGTCAAAGCAGTCATTTCAGTCATAGTTAATTGTAAGCGGTTAGCAACCCAATGGCAGCCAGTGTTGAAAGCCAACCTATGGGGATAGATGTTGGAGAGGTGTCA
>JABUQX010082416.1:0-2500 GCA_015478945.1 Trachelipus rathkii | reverse complement strand
AATTCAAATTTAAAATCCAAAATGTATTAAATATATATATATATATATATATATATATATATATATATATATATATATATATATATATATATATATATATATATATATATATATATATATATATATATACAGTATAAGATTTTATATTGAAAGTTATATAAATTATTTTACATTTCTTTTATAGTTAAAGGTTAGTTCATTAGAATTCGGTTCGGCGGAATTTTTATGATTCTGGCTAATTCGGTTTACCGGGCTGGAACCCGAAAATTTTAATTCCAGTGCATATAATATATATATATATATATATATATATATATATATATATATATATATATATATATATATATATATAACCTTATATAATAATAACATATATATATATATATATATATATATATACATATATATATATATATATATACCTATTAGTGAACTTCTGAAATCTCTTTCTGCTGTTTGACATAGCATATGACGATGCCATTTATATTTTAGAACAAGACAGATGTAGGACCAGAAAAATGATTATGGAAGATGTGCAATTCTTAGAAGATCAAAGATCATTCCAGGAAAAATGGATTTAGGTGGTGATAAGACACATTTTAAAAGGTTAGGAGGAAAGTATCCTATAATGAAAAAGAAATCGAGCGTTCTGTGAGGGAAAAGCAAAGGCAACAAGAATCTTCAACCAAGATAAACAGAACCACTCTTGAAGAACTTGATAAATTTGGTACTTCTGATTCAAGTGATTCGGATGGGTTTGATGCTGAAGTTGCTAATGCTGAACCTGATTCAACTGAAGATCCTGACTTTATAGTTCCTTCGACTAGTGGTGCAACAAGTACAGCAATTCATAAAAAAAAACTCCGTCACTTACTTTAAATTTACCCAGAAATCCATTTAAAAGCAAAATCATATCAACCATGGGAGATAGACTTAATCTATCAGCTGGCCAACGAACAGCATTCATGGGAGCAATTCTTAAAGAAGGTGGAGTTCCACTGGAAAAAGCAACTCTTTCAATTAAAAGCACATGGACAGCAGGTAAAGAAATTAGGAAATCATCGGCAGAATCAATTAAGGCTACATTTACAGCACCAAAACATTCAACTCTACATTGGGATGGTAAACTGGTTCCAGACTTCAAAAAGGAAAACAAGGAAAGATTAGCTGTTCTGGTATCTGGCATGCCAGACTTTGAAGAAGGCAAGGTTCTTGGAATCCCAGTAATCACAAATACAACAGGTGAAGAGCAAGCAAGAGCTACGTTTAACCTCGCAAATGAGTGGGACATTTCAGGTAATGTGAAGGATTTGTTGTTTTTGACACTACAGCTAGTAACTCTGGGTATAAAAGTGGAGCTTGTGTTCGACTGGAAAATCTCTTAGGCAAAAAGTTATTTCTACTGGCTTGTCAACATCACATATATGAAAGAATACCGAGTTCATTTCACAAAGAATTGTTTGGTGCAACATCAGGTCCTGAAAACACTGACTTTATTCAATTCAAAGATTCAATTTGGTCAACTATTAACACAGAAGCTGGTTTTAGGACTCTAAAATTCAAAGACAGAAGTTTGCAACTCGATGTGAAACAATCTATACAGTCGCTGAAGGGAATACTTTCTACTCCAAATAGAAAGAACTTGCTGCCTCGTGCTGACTATCGGGAGTGTGCTGAATTAATGTTGATACTTCTCAGTGAGACACCTGAAAGAGGAATGCATTGAGTGAAACCAGGATCAGCTCATCAGGCTCGATGGATGCCATCCATTTTGTATCCTGCAAAGATGTTGGCTTTCAGTTCTCAAGCAGGATATGACCAGGACATGATCAGAAAACTGGAAGCAATATGCAAATTTAATGCACTTTTCTACATTGAAAATTGGCTCTGTTCATCCATTGGGGCCGATGCAGCTTATAATGATCTCAAACTATGGCATGACTTGAAGAATTATTGTAAACATGATTCACAAGTTGCAAATGCAGCTTTAAAAGCAATGGAAAGGCACTTCTGGTACTTAACTGAAGAATGTGCTGTGTTCTCTCTATTTTCAAACAGATTTTCCTCTTCAGAACGTCAAATAATTGCTCAAATGTTGCACAGAATTCCTCAACCATCAGAGTTTGAAATAGGAAATCCAACTTTTCCTATTCTTACCAACAGTACAAAACTAACATCGCTTATTGGGCCTAAATCTTGGTTCTTATTTCACAGTCTAAAAGTTAGAGCCGACTGGCTGCGTAAACCTTTTACTGAGTGGCAAAAAGTTCCCAATTACAAAGAAGTTGAGACATTTGTGCGGCATATGAAGGTCGTGAATGATCTGTCAGAATGGGCTGTAAAACTGATACAAGACTACTCAGCCAGTGTTACCAATGATGAAACACAAAAAGTTTTTATTGCAAGTCGTTGAATATCACCACAAAAGTCTCCAAACTTTTCAAAATGTAATTTTGTATTAAGTTTAAAGTTTTACAAACTATATTATTATTATTATTAT
>JABUQX010082415.1:25000-28379 GCA_015478945.1 Trachelipus rathkii | reverse complement strand
GTCTCCTGTGAACTTGTCTTAACATGGTTTACAAAATCATAAAAAAAAAGAAATTGTAATTGCCCTTTGTTTTTTCATTTTACATTGATTCTCACTATGAGGCATTCTCATTTCTTCATTAACGGAAAGCGCAGAAGATCTGTTGCAACTTCCAAGAATGTTATAACATGTTTTCATTGCATGTTTGCTGAAAATCTTCAAAAACAATCATCACATGCTCATTATGTTTAAGATCTGCAGTTACTGTCATTAATTACGGAAACTACAATGTAGAACATAACGGAAGAATGAAGAAGAATAAAGATGAAGTCATAAATAAATTTATAAACTGATTGCTCTTTAATTACATATATTCAAAAGATCTGAGTTTTTTTCTTGTTGAAGAAGGTTCAATATCTTGATTCATATCAAGTTCCTCCAAAGCTTCAACAAATGCTAAATTTTCACTAATCGTAAGTTATCGCATCGTAACTTTTCACCATCTGGTTTCACTCATTCGTTCTAGTTTTGTCTATTTCGTGTCTATGAAAATCTTTCCTATTTTTTGCTTTTAAAACGGAAGTCCCCCTTGACAATCTAAAATATTATTACCTAGTTGCATTCGCTGTGCCATAAAGAGTCTAATGTGTTAAACTTCACATAGATGTGAATGGCAATCAAAATATAACGAAGCCACTGGATATTTTCGACATCTCAAAAACCTCTAAAACTTTTCTTCATTGCTTCTGCATCATCATATTCAATCAAAAAGTCACTATCTATTTCAGGTTCCGTAATATTACACCTCCGCTAGAATCTCCTTTGATGCTCCAACAGCCACTTAACCAAGAAATCTTCACGGAACAAATTTCCTCCATTCTCTTAGTAATCATATACTCTCAATTTGCATTGATATTGTTGTTTTTATTATTATTGAAAATTAAAATAAGAGGTCAAGTCATTAAAAAATTTTGATAGCTGGAAATAATTTGATAAGTGATATATATATATATATATATAGTATATATATATATATATATATATATATATATTATATATATATATATAATATATATATATATATATACTATATATATATATATATAACTATATTGGCACTTCGCAATGAGATAATTGGATGTCCTAGGTATGAAATTATTTTTTTTAAAACCTATTGTTCACTTTTAATTATTTTTGAATCATTTGAATGTTTATTCCAAATTTATTTAATATTATAGCCTATAATCATTAAAGCCTATATTTCTTGATTTAATACTTTCCTTTGATTTTCTTCAATATGCAAAAGATAAAAAAAATTCACACTCAGTGGCTTCACGTACGGACGCTAAAAAGGTAAAATAGCCCCAAAGATTCCTCGAGGGTTGATTTAACATGCGAAATGTGTTTAAATAAATTTGAAATCTTTAAGCAAAAGATTGTAAAGAATCTTTATGGCTTTTATAAATTTGTATATTAACGGGAAAATGTGCTTTGAACAGAAAGAAGAGCTAATTTATAATGATTTATTGTTAGGAAAAAAAAAAAAAGAATAATTCAGCGGGAAAAGGATGTTTTTTAGGATTTTGTCATTTACTTATGATATGATTCAGAATACATCTCTCTCTCTCTCTCTCTCTTCTCTCTTCTCTCTCTCTCTCTCTCTCTCTCTCTCTCTCTCTCTCTCTCTCTCTCTCTCTCTCAAAAAATCGCAATGAGCGCGAAAGGTACATACATCGTAGTTCCAATACTTTCTAATGATAACAATCAATGAAGTTTATGAAAAGAATGATTTAATTCGTATATAATTATGTAATTGTTTAAGATGAATTATTTCACATTTGAATTATCTAATCTTTATTTACTAGGACAGCGTTGCTACACAATACTTCATGGACCCGCTCATTTGATTCATAATAGATAATATATCATATAATATATATATTATTATATAGTATATCTATATATAAATAATATATATTATATATATATATAATATACTATAATAATATATATATAATATAAAATATATATATCATATCATCATCAATACATTACCCACCTTCTCTCCCCAAGACTGGGGTAAGGGGCGTGGAATGCACTGGAAACAGAAAAGTAGCAGAAAAATATGACACATGTTCGAAAAATAAAGGGCCCGGTCTACCGTCCCCTTTATACCCTTTAGTGAGAACCGTCGCAATCAGAAAAAATCCACCCTAGAGCTCCACGACCACGACGGACCCTCACTGTTGGAATCTCGCAATGAGGGTTCATCCTTGCCCAGGTGAGCCACAAACCATATTCCACTCACAATTCCCCGCCATTCACTCCTATTATGCACCTTTTCTTCTCGTCTCGCCAAACTCACATTCCTCTTCTGCAGGCATTCGCTTTACTACTCAATCACACTTTTTTTGGTCTCCCAGCCGGTCGATTCCCAGCACACTCACAACTTATACACCCGCTTAACCAACCAACTATCATCCATCCTTTCCACATAACTAACCATCGTTAATGTTACTTTCATTTGTTTCTCATTTACTTTTTCTCCACACAACACAACTCCCCACATGCGGTTCATTCCTCATTTTATCAATTCTTCTCACACCTAGCATGCCCTTAAGATTGTCCATCTAAACACGTTGTACTTTAAATCTATACCTCTAATTCCAGACCATAGTTTTCACTACTATACATTCAATAAAACAGGTAACAACATACCATCATATAAGACACATAGGGCCCTCAAGACTTAGTCCCTTTCACATCCACCAAGATTTAATTGCACCAATAGCCACCTTCCCACCATTCCATGATCTATTAAACTTCGCTCCGTATTATATATATTACATATATATATATATATATATATATATATAATATATATATTATATATATTAATATTATATTTATATATATATATATATATTATATATTATATAATATTTATTTATTGTATACAACTCGAAATTTACAATTGTATATAAGGAAAATTTAAATATGGGAATGTGGATATCAATTACTTTGTTTTTTATCACTTATGCATTTTTACTCAGCAGAATTATTGAAAGGAGAAAACATGTACTTTGATTTGAAGAAGATTATGTTAGATTATGTTCTTCAGAAAGAACCGCAGAATAGTATCAGATGCACGAGACGGTATTGGTAATTAATACTATGTACAAGAATATGTCAGTCAGAAGTGTTAATAATAATAATAATAATAATAATAATAATAATAATAATAATAATAATAATAATAATAATAATAATAATAATAATAATAATAATAATAATAATAATAATAATAATAATAATATCAAATTTTCAATTTCAAAACTCTATTCAGAAAACAAAAATTACATTATTAAATTTAACATAGTTATAATATATATAGTGCTAG
>JABUQX010082415.1:17500-20000 GCA_015478945.1 Trachelipus rathkii | reverse complement strand
TAATCATGTTTGTTCTTCTTCACTGCTGCTTCTACGTTTGGCATTTTAACTTTTTTCTCCTTTTATCAGTTCCACTTGGTTTGATTGTATCTGAATATTCCTCATTTTCTTCTAACGATTTTTTTTGTAGCATGTCATCAAAGCACTTCCAGCTTAATTGACATTGTTTGCCTATCAATATCTGCCGTTTCATTTTCAATTCTTATCATGTGATCATGTATAAGATAATACATATTGATCATTCATTTTGCTTCATCAGACATCTGAACTCTAATGTAATATTTTTTTTAGCTGTTGTATAAAAGTTCTTACTTCTTTCTTTGAGGCAATAAATTTATATTTTATTCTGATTCCATAAATTTACAAAGGGAGCTAATTTATCACATTGTGGATTTAGAACACTGTTGCAAGTACCATAAAGTTTTTCTCTTTCTTAATGATACCAAAAACGTTCAGTAACAGAATTTTAAAGTTCATTTCATAGTTTTTACACCGCTTTCCTTCAAGTTCTTGCTAAAATTTTCTGCACATAGCAATTAATTTGAGAGGGCCCAGCCACGTGATCGGTTGGCGATCTGCTAATTCAATAATCAATAATAAAAAAAAATGCGGTATTACAAAGATAACATCATACATCATCATCACCGCTCATTTAGTTAAACTTTCAAATGGTGTAGCAATCTTTTTATATTCTCATTAGCTTCCAGTGATTTTCATTTAAGATATCTAGATTGTTTTTCGAATTTGAAGAAAAGAATATATAATATGCAATTTTTTCTCATTGACCTTTGCAGCATATTAATAAATGATGAATTACCCATACTTCTTGTTTTCCACATTCTTGGATTAAGCTTGTATTGGCAACATTAGATTTTTGAATCTTCCCGTTAATTTTAGTTGTAGCAATTTGCTGATCTTACAAAATGACCAAACAATCTTTCTACATAAAGTAAATTAAATTTTTAATTGATTTTTGAGATCAAATAAAGATTACTAGCTGTAACGGATGAATAAAACACCTGGTCTGCATTGTAACACCTATCGCTCTACCATAACCTTTTGCTAATGTTTGGGCGTTATCTTAGCTACAACTGAATATTTTCTTTTTTTAAATACCAGCTCTTAAGTATTTCCTCACTTTTAGACATATATTTTCTGCTGAATGAGAAACATTAAAACTACTGATTTGTAATGTTCCACTCTTCCTTTGAAAATCTTTATCAATCCAATGCCCTGACATACCTATAAAGCTTTCATTGTTCAATATCAAACATATGAATCAAGTCCAAATTTCTGATGTTAATGATATTGCTTGAATTTCTTGCAGCTGAAGTTTTATTTTGTTCTTTACACTTTAATATCTGTGTGAGATAATCTCTCTGAAAGTACCTCCTGATTGGAATTATCTATATTATGGAAATCTACCGCCAAATTTACTTATCTCATTAACTCCAATGTCTTCAACAAATGAAAATGGCAGATTGTCCTCAGCAATCAATTCCCCAATTCTGAAATGAATTTCTGTGCTTTTTCTATCATTTAATTTCCCAAATCTTTGTTTTATCATTTATTTCAAACAGTGTAGGCTGAGAGAATCTTTCTTTAATAGAGGTAGGAGTTGATGATATGGATGGACATGGATCATCAATCATCTGCTGTGTCTTTGATATCATGTTTTCTTTTTTCGGCCACCTTTCTTCTTGAAGATTCAGATATTATCTTTTATCTTCAAATATGTGGTTTTATGTTTTTTTTCAAGATGATCCAGTAAAGGTTTTGTGCAATAATATTCTTACCTTTCTTTGGTTTCCTCTATAGTAATGTATTCCCAGTAACGCACAAGTAGTTCACACCTCACGGGTTTAGCCCTTTTCAAGGAGTGTAGCTTCTCTAGAGTTACTACTTAGGATCCGGACAAGGAAGGTGTATGATAATTGCATGTTTAGAGTCAATCCTTTTAATTTATGGAGTCTAAACTCTAAATTTCTGTCTTATTATACTATATATATATATTATATATATACATAATATAATATCCTATACTACATATATATATATATAATATATATATAAAGGTAAGTATAAGTGGATATTTCATTTCTTCCGGCCGGAGACTCGCCTCCGGCCGGAATTAAGAAATTTTCATATCTCCGGCCTCGCTCTCCGGCCCGGCCAAATTACTCTATCCGGACTGCATCACTATCTAAATAATATATATAGTATACTAGTATATATATATAATATATATCTATATATATATATATATATTATAATATATAATATATATATAAATTTATATATATATATATTATATATTATTAATATATATATTATATATATATATATATAAGTATATATATATATAAATATAATATATTATATTATATATATATATATTTATATATATATATTATATATATATATATTATATATATAAATAATATATATATATATATATATTATATATATTATATATTATATATATATATATTATATAATA
>JABUQX010082415.1:7500-12500 GCA_015478945.1 Trachelipus rathkii | reverse complement strand
GATGAGGTGCGCAGCATACAACGGAAATAGAAAAGTAGTAGAAGAACATGACGCAAGTCAAAAAGAAAGCTCCCCCTTACCATCCCTTCCATACCCATAAGTGAGAACTCCTCACAGTCAGAAATATACAACTTTGAGCTTCACAAGACTGGAACGGACCCTCACTGTGGTTTCTCGTCAACGTGGGGCTCATTCCCTGGGCCAGGCCCGCAACCATACCCCCTTCACAAAACCTCTCTATTCACTCATATTATATTATGCACCTTTCTTATCACCTCTGCCAAACTCCATTCCTTTTCTGCAGACATTCCTTTACTGACTCAATCTACTTTTTCTTCGGTCTCCCAGCCGGTCGGTTGTAGGTACATTCAACAATATACATCCGCTTAACCAACCGACTATCATTCATCTTTTCAATATGACGAAACAATCTATGTACTCTTCTTTTAATTTCTCATTAACGCCTTTCTTCACACAACACAACTCCCCAATACGTTTATTCCTCAGTTTATCAATTCTTCTCACACCTAACACGCCCTTAAGATTGTACAATCTGAACCCATTGTACCTAAGATTTATACCTCTTATTCCATACCACAGTTTCACTACAGTACATTAACACAGGTAACATCATAGCCTTATGCAAAACCCAAGCACACTCAAGACTTAGTCCCTTTAAATTCACAAAGGATTTAATTACACCAGACGCCTTCCAGCCATTCTTACCATTCACCACTTTCCTCCTACACTCTGTATCGCCCGTTCTCTTTCCATCCAACATATATCCTAAATAATTAAACTCAATACTTGTTCAATGCTCCGACTATCTAGCATAATTTCACACCGCTGACTCTCCTCCCCCACTACCATAACTTTATTCTTTTCTACATTTTCTTTCAAATCCCCTCCTTTTACACACCCTGCCAAACCTCCATACCAATCTTTTCAAACTCTCTTCGGATTCGAAACACAAAACTAATTCATTTGCGTACAATAAGCAAGGCACCCTCCACTCTCATCCATTCTCCATAATTCTAACACCTTCCACTGCCACCTCTACCTCTAATTCTTTCATAACCCCATCCAATAAAAATTAAATAACCAAGGAGAAATAACACATCACTGTCTCACCCCGCTATTAATATTAAACCAATCACTTTTAACTCCATTTATTCTTATTCTTCCCCCCCCCCCAACCCCCCCATGGTCATACATACTTCGATTCCATCAGAAGCTTTACAACTAACACCATTATTACACTTAACATCGCCATAGAGCTTCCCTATTAATCTCTGTGCATGCACCTGTGCAAGTCCATAAAAGCTAAATACAATACAATTTTTTCTTCTCTCTCATTTTCTCGAATTCATTTGTTTCAAATTGGTAAAATTTATCTCATAAGGCATTTACATTTTTCTTAGACACAATATATATATATATATATATATATATATATATATATATATATATATATATATATATTATATATACCTAATATATATATATATATAATAGATCCAATAGACTTGTTCTTAGGGAAACTCAACTTTATAAGAAATAAAAAGACGAACAGAAGCTTTGATATCATTTAATTAGGTCGTTTCGAGTTTATCCAAACCCATCATCAGCTAAAACATAAATTAAATACAATAATATTATGAAGTATTAAATTAAAATAAATAATAATAATAATAATAATAATAATTAATAATAATAATAATAATAATAATAATAATAATAATAATAATTAGCAATAACAATAATTAATTAATAATAATAATAATAATAATAATAATAATAATAATAATAATAATAATAATAATTAATAATCAATAATAATTAATTAAATAATTTAATAATAATAATAATAATAATAATTAAATAATAATAATAATAAAATTCCACAATAATAAAGAACAAAAATAGTAAGAAAAAATATAAAACAAATAAAAAATAAAATTATGATAAAATTATGATAAAATTATATATTACCTGTTTAGTTGACAGTCTCGGGAGGAATGTACAAAAATAACAAAAACAAACGGCTATATAACTAAGAAGATTGGTTGGTTGTGTGTTGGTACATTTAAAAAAAAACAAATATAGGTATACATTTTGCACATAGAGTTAAAAAAATAAATTACACAGTGATTAAAACGGGATTATTAAAGTAAAATAAATAAATAAATAAAAACTAAAATTAAAAAAAAAAAGCTTAATTGAGGAGCCATCTGAGTTAAGTTGCGGCTTTGTACTATGTATAAACAAGCTCTCGAGAATCCTTCGTTCAAGTAAACCGGACGCCGAAGACAACACCTTGAAACTATTTTTAACTCGGTTTTCTAAATTCAATTTATTTCCAGAGCAACTATTTTATAGACTTGTCAACAGATTCTTGGAAGACCTTTTTCGCCCTAAACAGCCAGATGTGGATTCATCATTGCTAGTAGATAATGTAAGAGGACCTGACTTCGATACCAACCCTCAGAGGTATCAAAACATTCAAAATTATCAATACCTTCAAATTTCCATGCTTATAAAACCTATTTCAAAACTTCGTCAAAAATCTTCAAAATCAATAGTTTTTCAGAATGAAACGATATTGCTACGCTCATTGACGGTCCTCGTTATTTATTCCTATGGCTTGTGCGGATAGCACTGCCAAACCCGTTATCTAGGCCAGACTGGCTTACACTGGCAGCTGAGGATTTCAAAGCGAATTGGTTCTTTCATTCTGAACCAAATAGACATTAACCTTCACCTGGAAAAACTCTGCCTCAGGACCCAACTTTGCAGAGAGCTGTCACGAAATCTCAAAGGATAGCTTCAAGGTGTTGTCTCCGGCGTCAGGTTTGCTTGAGCGAAGGATTCTCGAGAGCGTTTATACATAGTACAAAGCCGCAACTTAACTCAGATGGCTCCTCAATTAAGTTATTTTTGCTTTAATTTTTGGTTTTAATTTATTTATTTACTTTAATAATCCCGTTTTTCACTGTGTAATTTGTTTTATTAACTCTATTGTGCCAAATGATATTTATGTATTTTTTTTAAAAATGTACCAACCACAACCAACCATTTTTCTAGTAATGAAGCAGTTGTGTTTGTTATTTTGTTACATTCCTCCCGAGACGTCAGCTAAACAGGTAATATAATAGGTTATAAATTTGAAAATTAATTTAATTTTAAATTGTTTTATAACTTCTCACCATTTTTGTTCTATTATTGTGGATATTAGTATATTTATTATTATTATTATTATATATTATATTATTATTATTATTATTTATTAATATTATTTTATTTATTATATATTATTATAATTGATTTTATTATTATTATATTATTATTAATTTTGTTTTAATTATTAATTAATTATTGTTATTGCTAATATTTTATATATTATTATTATTATTGATTATTATTATTATTATTATAATTTAATTTATTAACTCTTCCATAATATTATTTATTTTAATTTATAGTTTTAGTGATGTGGGTTATGGTTATAAGTACTATTGTTTTAATTATTAATTAATTATTGTTATTGCTAATTATTATTATTATTATTATTATTATTATTATTATTATTATTATATATTATTTATTTATTATTTATTATTATTAATTTTAATTTATAACTTTCATAATATTATTGTTATTTTAATTTATGTTTTAGCTGATGATGGGTTTGGATAAACCCAAGCACACTCAAGACTTAGTCCCTTTAAATTCACCAAGGATTTAATTACACCAGACGCCTTCCTGCCATTCTTACCATTCACCACTTTCCTCCTACACTCTGTATCGCCCGTTCTCTTTCCATCCAACATATATCCTAAATAATTAAACTCAGATACTTGTTCCAATTGCTCACCATCTAGCATAATTTCACACCGCTGACTCTCCTCCCCCACTACCATAACTTTATTCTTTTCTACATTTTCTTTCAAATCCCCTCCTTTTACACACCCTGCCAAACCTCCATACCAATCCTTTCAATCTCTCTTCAGATTCGAAACACAAAACTAATTTCATTTGCGTACAATAAGCAAGGCACCCTCCACTCTCATCCATTCTCCATAATTCTAACACCTTCCACTGCCACCTCTACCTCTAATTCTTTCATAACCTCATCCATATACAAATTAAATAACCAAGGAGAAATAACACAGCCCTGTCTCACCCCGCTATTAATATTAAACCAATCACTTTTAACTCCATTTATTTTTACACATTCTTCACCATGGTCATACATACTTTCGATTCCATTCAGAAGCTTACAACCAACACCATATTACATTAACATCTGCCATATAGTTTCCCTATTAATTCTGTCATGCGCCTGTTGCAAGTCCATAAAAGCCTAAATACAATTTATTTTTCTTCTCTCTCATTTTCTCAATCATTTGTTTCAATGTTAAAATTTTATCAATCAAGGCATTTACATTTTTCTGAGACACAATATATATATATATATATATATATATATATATCTATATAATATATATATATATAATATAATATATATTATATATATATATATATATATATATATATATATACTTATATAATATATATATACTATATATAATAATAATATAATAGACAAATAGACTTGTCTCAGGGAACCTCAACTTTATAAGAAATAAAAAGACGAACAAAAGCTTTGATATCATTTAATTAGGACGTTTCGAGTTTATCCAAACCCATCATCAGCTAAAAACATAAATTAAATAACAATAATATTGAAAGTTATAAAATAAAATTATAATAAAATAAAATAATATAATAATAAAATAAAAATAATAATAATAATAATAATAATAATAATAATAATAATAATAATAATAATAATAATAATAATAATAATAATAATAATAATAATAATAATAATAATAATAATAATAATAATAATAATAATAATAATAATAATAAAAATATCCACAATAATAAAGAACAAAAATAGTAAGAAAAATATAAAACAATTTAAAAATAAAATT
>JABUQX010082414.1:45000-52500 GCA_015478945.1 Trachelipus rathkii | reverse complement strand
TATGAAGTTTATAAGTATCGATAGAAAGTAAGTAGAATGAATATTTGTTATCGATATCAATTTAAGTATCGATATAAATATCGATAGAAAGTAAATAGAATGAATATTTGTTATCGATATCAATATGAGTATCGTTACTTATTTAAATTTATATGTAATATAGTGTAATTCGATTCTTCATATGTAGTTTATCACTATCAAGATGAAATGAGTATATCGATTATTTATTATCGATATTTTCAGATATATTCATATAATACGATATATTCTTACGATATATTCATAACATTTATTCAAATTATTATTTTTTTTTTTAATATAGTTCAAACCAATACTTGAAATAAAATTTATAAGTATCAATAGGAAGTAAATAAAGCGATTATTTGCTATACATATCGAAAAGATTATCGATATTTATTTAAATATATATGTAATACAGTTTAATCGAATAATTTTCTTAATTAATAAAGTTTATAAGTATCGATAGGAAGTAAGTATATCGATTATATGCGACAGATATCGATAGGAAGTAAGTATATCGAATATATGTGACAGATATCGATATTTATATTAATATTTATTTATATTAAAATTAAAAATAGTGTTATTTGATATTTAACGTAACTAGTATACTCGTAAATTTCCCAAGTTAATTTTTAGTCCACGAGGTCAAAAGGTTCAATACCACGCCTATATATATATATATATATATATATATATATATATATATATATATATATATATATATATATATATATAAAAATAAAAACACATATATATATATATATATATATATATATATATATATATATATATATATATATATATATATATATATATATTTATAGCAGTAGCATATATATATATATATATATATATATATATATATATATATATATATATATATATATATATATATATATATATATATATATTTATATATATTTATTTTTATTAGATTTATATGTTATATATATATATATATATATATATATATATATATATATATATATATATATGGTATATATATATTTATATATATATATATATATATATATATATATATATATATATATATATATATATATATATATATATATATATATATATATTTTAATATATATATATATAAAAGAAAGAAGAAATATATATATATATATATATATATATATATATATATATATATATATATATATATATATATATATATATATATATATATATATATGTATATATATAAATATATATATATATATATATATATATATATATATATATATATCTATAGAATATATATATATATATATATATATATATATATATATATATATATATATATATATACATATATATATATATAGAGAGAGAGAGAGAGAGATATGAGAGATATATATATGGTGAGAGAGAGAGAGAGAGAGAGAGAGAGAGGTTGATTCCTAAATATATTTTTCCTTCACATTATTATTATTATTATTATTATTATTATTATTATTATTATTATTATTATTATTATTATTATTATTATTATTATTATTATTATTATTATTATTATTATTATTATTATTATTATTATTATTATTATTTTATTATTATTATTATTTTTGTTATTATTATTATTATTATTATTATTATTATTATTATTATTATTATTATTATTATTATTATTATTATTATTATTATTACATTTAGTTATTATTATTATTATTATTATTATAGGTCAAAAGTATTATTATAATAATCATCATTCATAATAAAAAGACGTTTCTTAACTCAACAGATGAATTAAAAAAAAATAAAAAAATTAATTTTTCAAATCAATTATTTTTTTTATATTTTTTTTAATGTTTTTTTTTTTATTATTTTTATTGTTTTATTTATTTATATTTTTTGTTGTCATGATTTAAATGAAACGGACTCGCAGATCAAATAAGAGATGACCTCTGAACTCCTTTTTGTTTGACCTTATTCAAGGGATAGTAGGAGAGGAGTAGTAGTAGTAGTAGTAGTAGTAGTAGTAGTAGTAGTAGTAGTAGTAGTAGTAGTAGTATATGAAGTTATAAAGAAGGAAAAATAAAAGATATGATTGTAATAGTAATAATAATAATAATAATAATAATAATAATAATAATAATAATAATAATAATAATAATAATAATAATAATAATAATAATAATAATAATAATAATAATAATAATAATAATAATAATAATAATAATAATAATAATAATAATAATAATAATAATAATAATAATAATAATAATAAATATAATCACTCCATTTAACCCTTCCCCATTCCTTCGAATCTTTCTAAAGAAACTCAAATTAATTTGATATCTTTATCTTATGCATTGCAAACCATAATAATAAAACAATTAAGTATAAAAAAAACCCGAGCTTTACTTCAACGCCCTTTTTTTCTTTTTGTTTTTTTTTTTTTTTCTTTTTTTTTTTTTTTTTTTTTTTTGCCTCCACCTCCTCCTCCTTCCTCCTTCGCCACCTTCGGAATAGCCCGAAGAAAACCTACGTAAAACCAGAAGCGATTAATGACTTAGAATTGAGAGCGGTAATGAATATGTGGAGAGATATATGCAAATCCCCTTCGGCTTGGCATAGCGCACAGCATATTGCACAAAGATATTGCAAGATTGGAGTTCTGATATATATATATATATATATATATATATATATATATATATATATATATATATATAATATAATATATATATATATATATATATATATATATATATATATATATATATATATATATATATATATATATATATATATATTTATATATATATATATATATATATATATATATATATATATATATATATATATATATATATATATATATATATATATATATATATATATATAGAGAGGAGTGGCGATATAATATATATATATATATATATATATATATATATAGCACAATAGATTTTTGTACTCTGAGCCCAAAATTAAGCAATATCTACAACAATCTATGATAAATAAAACCTAACCTGCTCTATTTATCAATAGAATCATCATCAAATCATATCATTAAATAAAATAGTTTAAATTTACATAGCAAAAGTAACATGTTATACAATCTCTCTCTCTCTCTCTCTCTCTCTCTCTCTCTCTCTCTCTCTCTCTCTCTCTCTCTCTCTCTCTCTCTCTCTCTCTCTCTCTCTCTCTCTCTCTCATAGTCAACATTTTAAGCCAATAACTTAATTTCGCAGTGAGTCTTAAAAATTGCCATATCGCATCAAGTACCTCGTTCGAACCTCCCTTTTCTTTCCAATAGTTTCGGACACTTCATTTATCACTCCACATGGGAACAATATATTAATTGGTCAGTTTTCTTTTAGGATTGAATCATGTGATCATCTAACTCTGTTCAGTTTAGTCCATTTTTATTAAAAGATTATTTATATATATATATATATATATATATATATATATATATATATATATATATATATATATATATATATATATATATATATATATATATATATATATATATATATATATATATGAAAAATGTATTGTGAGTGTGTAGGTGTGTGTGTTCGTGTGTGTATGTATGTCCATGTATTCTAATTTGGCGTACCAAATGTTTTATTCTGTTGAATAAATTGTAATCTCAAAATTGAATGTAATCTTCCAGATTACCGTACCTAGATTTTAAATAGGAAACGGGACAAAGAAAACACTTCCCATAACTCACCATGTTCTTTTTTTTCATTCATTAGGATGACCTTATATATACATAGAAAGGATTGCATATTTAATGAAATTGAGCTTCACTACCAACCCAATAGGGTGGTCATGAAAATATTTTGGCGGGAAATTCGTGGGAACAAGGTTTTCCCCACAATGTATATTTTTTTTACATATATTTCGGTACAAAATATATTTTGACTCCTTAACAAGGACCTTAGCTTATTAATATTCAGTGTTTGGTAAAATAAAAATATAACAAACGTAGTATAGAGATCACAAATGATATTAATGAATTAGAAAAAAGATTAAATCTCTCGTTGTGAATTATTGATATTGAGAACGAGTCTACAAGAGTGATCTCAATCTCTTCAAACAACAACTTCAGCAACATCCTCGACAACCAATTTCCATCATAACTAATGGTCGGACATCGTTATAATTCACCTCCTATTGGTTAAGCGGCTTTATTCTCGGATACCTACTCGAGAATCGTCGTTGCCATGCCTACACAGGCGCTTCTAATAGCCTAATAAAATGTTACACTATATGCGTTTATGGAGACGCTGAGACAGGCAACTAGATTTTAATAGATGGCGCTCTTATCCATAGCGATAAAAGAGGCGCGTTCGGATGGTCAAGTCCGCCTTTATAATCTTGTTGTTGTTGCTGTTATTGTTGTTGGTTCTTCTTCTTCTTCTTCTTCTTCTTCTTCTTCTTCTTCTTCTTCTTCTTCTTCTTCTTCTTCTTCTTCTTTTTCTTCTTCTTCTTCTTCTTCTTCTTCACCAAGTAGAAAAAGAAGATACAACATTGCTATTGGATGACCAACGTTCTTCTTCTTCTTCTTCTTCTTCTTCTTCTTCTTCTTCTTCTTCTTCTTCTTCTTCTTCTTCTTCTTCTCCAAGTAGAAAAAGAAGAAGATACACCATTGCGATTGGATGACCAACGTTCGAAGTGATTTTGTTTGTAATGTATATTAGATAATTTTGTCAACTTTTAAATTAGGAACGATTTTGATAAAAGGACTCGGCTACAAGGATTTATGAACAGTTTAATTTGCATAATAATTAGAAATATAAAATACAGCCTCTCTCTCTCTCTTTCTCTCTCTCTCTCTTCTCTCTCTCTCAACATACACACAAGTATATATATATATATATATATATATATATATATATATATATATATATATATATATATATATATATATATATATATATATATATATATATATATATATATATATATATATATATATATATATAAGTTTGTCTGCCCATGTTTTCAATTGTTATATTCATTCCATTATAGTGTCCAACCTATTCTTTCTTCCTGCTGCAAAGGCTGTCGTACACTTTACATTATATATATATATATATATATATATATATATATATATATATATATATATATATATATATATATATATATATATATATATATATATATATATAGAAAGTGTATATATATATATATATATATATATATATATATATATATATATATATATATATATATATATATATATATATATATATATATATATATTATTATTATTATATTATTATACAAACACTTATTCCCGCTTAAGCGGGGTAGTGGTACGTGCAGCTTCCCTAATTCATATTTTCCTTCATCTCGCCCCCACCCACCTCCTCCATTCCATTCTATCTCTCGCCAACACCCTACCATCCTCCACCCTCATCCCTCTCTCTTCCAGCATTTCCTTTATTCCATCCATCCACCTTCTTCTCGGTCTCCCCCTTCCTCTTCTTCCTATCCCCTCCGCCTCCCAAACTCTCCTAACCACCCTCTGTTCCTCCATTCTCTCCAGATGTCCAAACCATCTTAACATTCCCTTCTCCGCTCTTCTCACCAAACCATTCTTCCAATCACATCTCTCTCTTATCACCCTATTCCTAATCCTCTCTCTTTTGCTAACCCCACATACCGCTCTCAACCCTTTCATCTCAAACACTTCCAGCTTCTTCTTGGACCTAGCATTCAACCCCCATGTTTCACACCCATATAGTACCGCTGGAACACATATTTTTTCAAACATACTTATCTTAAGTTTATGTGATAAATCCCCCCCTTTCCATAATTCCCTCAGACCACTCAATGCTCTCATTCCTTCTCCTACTCTGTGATCTATCTCTTCCTTCATCCCTCCTTCCTTACCCAAATCCATCCCTAAATATCTGAAAACCTTTACTTCTTCTAATACTACACCTCCTACTCTAATCTCTAACCCCATCCCCTCATCTGTTTCATCCTCCTCAAACACTAACACTTTACTCTTTCCTGGGTTTATCCTAAGACCCTTTTGTCCACACACCCTCTCAAACTCCTTCACCAAATACTACAGCCCTTCTGAATTCTTCGCCACTAAGGCAGTATCATCCGCAAATAGTATCATGTTCACTTCCCATCTATCACCCCTATCCATCAATTCCACCCCTCTCCCCTCCCTCATCATTCCTCTGCAGACACTCTCCATAAATAAATTGAAAAGCCACGGTGACATTACACATCCCTATCTTAACCCTCTCTTTACCCCAAACATCTCACTCTCCCCCCCTAATACTCTCACACACATTCTGCTATTCCTATAAAAGGCCCTAATACCTTTAACTAATTTACCCCCTACTCCAAATTCCTCCAGCACCTTCCATAATTCCCCCCTCTTCACTCTATCATATGCTTTCTCCAGATCAAGAAAACACCCGTACACTTTCCCTTTCCTTTCTATACCTTTCTCCACAAGCATCTTCATTGTAAATACTTGATCCACACACCCCCTTCCCACCCTAAATCCTCCTTATATATACCCCAGTCTCTCCTCCGTTAAATCTCTCACCCTCTCAATTAGTATTCTCCCATACACTTTCCCTACTACACTCAAAAGACAAATACCTCTATAATTCCCACACTCCATCCTATCCCCTTTCCCTTTATACAGGGGAACCAAACAACCATCCTCCCAATCCTGTGGAACCTCTCCCCTCCTCCAACATAAATTATATAACCTATACAGCCATTCCTCCACCCCTCTGCCTCCCATCTGTAACATTTCCATACTCACACCATCTAGACCTGTGGACTTTCCTTTTTTTCCTTTAGTTAACGCCCTAATAATTTCATCCATTTGTATTTCCAAATCCCCTTCCTGCCCCACTTCCCCCCCCACCCTCACCTCTTGTAAATCATCCTCATCTCTCCCACCCATTTCATTCAATAATCCTCTAAAATATTCCCCCCATCTTTTCCTCACCTTATCCTCCCCTCCTATCCATTCCCCTTCCTCTCCCTTAACCCTCTCCCCTAACCCCTCCATCTTCTTCCTTTTTTTATTTACTTCTTTCCAGAATATCTTGCTCCCTGTTTCAAAATTTTCTGTCACTTTTCTACACCATTCATTATTTGCATTTCTCTTCGCCCTCTCCACTGCCCTCTTTGCTTCCACTCTAACCCTTCTATATTCCTCCCAGCTTTCCTCTCTCCTACTTCCCAACCATTTCACATAGGCCTCTTTTTTCTTTTTCACCAACTCTTTCACCTCCTCACTCCACCATTCACTTCCTTTCCTTCTACTTGCTCCCACCTTTTTACTCCACATATCCTTCTGGCCTCTTCACAAATTGTCTCTTTAAATCTCATCCACTCCTCCTCCACTTCCCTAATTTCCGTCCCTCTCACGTCCCTCCACTTATCCTCCATACCCCTCATAAACTCCCTCCTACACATTGCCTCATCTAATTTTTCCACCTTTATGACTTCTATTCT
>JABUQX010082414.1:20000-30000 GCA_015478945.1 Trachelipus rathkii | reverse complement strand
TCTGGGAGATACCATCCAGACCTGAAAAAATAGAATCGGGAAGCTAAAGTCGAGAAGCAACTCTAAATGCAAAAAAAAGGAGCAGATTTGAAACGAGTCGATAAATGGAGAGTTGATTCATCGGCATAAGAATGAACACAGTTGGAAATTAGCTGAGAAGATCGTTTATGAAAAGTAAGAATAAAGTTGGAGATAAAACAGAACCGGGCGGAACACCACAATTAGCAGGAAAGGATTATAAGGTCGCTCTATCAAACAAGCGCCGACATAGAGCCACTGAGAGAAAACTAGACATGAGTAAGCAAAGAGAAGAAAGAAACCAGAAAAGCTTTCGAAATGTTAAACGCCTCCACACATAAAAGGCCATAGGTCAGAGGGATAGGAAAGCATGTCAGCAGTTGATCTAGAGCAACGAAAGCCTTATACTGATGATCTGAAAGAAGGGAATGAGGCTCCAGATGATCCCGGAAATGAGAGTTAAGGAGAGTTTAAAAGATTTTAGGCAGAATACAAGTGAGAGCTATAGGCCGATAGTTGGAAGGATCAAAGAGGCTACCCCTCTTCGAGACCGGTTGAACATATTATGCCTTGAGGAATGCCGCACAGCATACTAGCCTTCCTGACGTTCACTGATCTCAGAATCACCTGCACATGATCATGTGTAATCACAGGCAGAGCCATGGGATACCTGAGAGGAGAAGGAGTAGGAGATGCCAAAATCGTCCAGGGCAGAATTAGATGAAAAAAGGAGGCCGAAAGAGTATTAGGTGGAGAAAAGGCAGATTTACAGAAATTAGAAATGTTTTTGGCAAGAGACCAGAAATTTTTATCAGTAGGAGATCCAAGGAGGTCAGCACATTTCCTTTTGATGAAACCACGTTTAACCTGTCGAATAATATACCTGCAACAAATCCTAGCTGAACGAAAATTAGCTGGAGTGATAGGAGAGCTATAGTTTTCCCAGTCCCGATATGCATTGTCTCTATTCAGAAGGGCATGAAAACAAGTGACATCGAACCACGGATTTTGAGGAGAAAAAGATTTAGTTGAAGATGGAATAAACCTGATCATTCCCTCGGCGTTTACTTTTTAAGAAGCCGCGCGAAGCATTCTCCGAGCCAAAACAGAATTTACACCAAGTGTAAGTAGCGAGGAAGCAACGCATTGTCCATATTTCCATATTTAGCCCGATTAAAGTGCCATAAAATAGGTTTAGGGCCGATATATATATATATATATTTATATATATAGCAGTATATATATATATAAAAATATATATATAGTAGATATATATATATATATATATATATATATATATATATATATATATATATATATATATATATATATATATATAGTTATATATATATATATATATATATATATATATATATATATATATATATATATATATATATTATTATTATTACATATATATTATTTCCAAGTAAACATTATATTACATATATTATTATTACATATTATTATTATATATATATATTATTATATATTATTACATATTATATATTATTATTATTATATATATATTATATTATTATTATTATATATTATTATTATTATTATTAATATTATCTTTACATACATATTATTATTATTATATATACATATTATTATTACATATTATTATTATTATTATTATTACATATTATATTACATATAATATAATTATATTATTATTACATATTATTATTATTATTACACATATTATTATTATATATATTACTATTATATTACATATTATATTATATTATATGTATTGAGCATATTACATATTACATACATTACATACATATTATTATTATTATTATTATTATTATTATTATATATATTATTATATTATTATATATATATACATATTATTATTATTATTATTATTATTATTATTATATTATTATTATTATTATTATTATATATTATTATTATTATTATTATATATATATATTATTATTATTATATTATTATATATATTATTATTATTATATATATACATATTATATATATATATATATTATTATTATTATTATTATTATTATTATATTTATATATATATATATATATATATATATATATATTATTATGATATATATTATTATTATTATATATATTATTATTATATATATTATTATTATTATATATATATATTACGTCTATGATTATCTATATTTATACATAAATATGATACATATATATATATATATATATACATATATACATATATTATATATATATATATTATATTATTATATTATACATATTATATATATACATATATGTCATATTATTATTATTATATATTATTAATATTATTATTATTATTATTACATATTATTATTATTATTATTATTATATTATTATATTACATATTATTATTATTATATATATATTATTATTATTATTATACAGATATTATTATTATTATTATTATTATTATTATTATTATTATGCTATTTTGGTTTTATTATTATTTTTTTTATATTATATTATCATTATATTTAGTTTATTATTATTATTATTATTATTATTATTATTTATTATTATTCATACATACATATTATTATTATTATTATATTATTACTATTATTATCATATTACCATTATTATATTATTACTATTATTACATACATACATACATACATTACATACAATACACATACATATATATATATATATATATATATATATTTATATTTATATTTATAAATATATATATATATATATATATATATATATATATATATATATATATATATATATAGTAGTATATATATATATATATATATATATATATATATATATATATATATATATAATCTTCTTCATACTATCCAAAATATTAGTCAAACAATAGAAAACAAATTAATAACTTTCAATATTTTATGCATCCGCAGCATCTACATTAATTAATGCGGATGCGAATGTGGATGCAGATATTTTAAAATCTTGAATTGCGGATGAGGATGCGGATGCAGATGTCAATTTTAATGCTGATGTTGTGCAGGTGCGGATGAGGATGTCACATACATCACTAATATATATATATATATATATATATATATATATATATATATATATATATATATATATATATATATAAATAAAAATATATATATATATATATATATATATATATGTATATATATGTTATTATATATATATATATATATATATATATATATATATATATATATATATACATATATATATATATATATATATATATATATATATATATATATATATATATATATATATATAATATATATAGTAATATATATATATATATATATATATATATATATATATAAATAATACTCATAAAAGCTTTAAAAAAAGTATATAATAATTAGAATGAAAAAAATGAAAAATGAGAAAAAAAACTAATTGCAAAGTGAGATGAAACAAAATAGATGCTCAACTTAATTTATCCAAAATGAAACAGCCAATGAGCATTCAGAAAATATGTAATTAACTGACCAATCAGAAAGGCGAATTCCTTAACAAGGCGGAACACTATTTATTTTAAAAAAAAAAAGGTTAAAAAAAAAAAAAATAAAATTTTACATTTACAAGAATAATTCTCATCTCAGACCACAACTACTTATACTACTACCACGACTACTGCTACTACTACTACTACTACTTCTCCAACTACAACTACTACTTCATTATATACTATTTCTTCTTTGAAAAATATGGCTTTTTTGTGTTCAACATCAAACCTGATATTATTTGCAATTAAAAGTGTTTGGAGATTGATTTGCAGCCTATGAAATGCATGAGTGGATACTATATATATATATATATATATATATATATATATATATATATATATATATATATATATATATATATATATATATATATATATATATATATATATATATATATATATATATATATATATATATAATCTTCCACAAAAACTCATTTTGAATATTTAACATATCTGTTATATATGCATTATCATATTGTCATTGCAATGCATAATTATGTTACTTCTTCGCTACAATGATAACATTTAAACTATTTCGTTAATTTAAATGCTAGTTTTCATAGTTTGGAAAAACTTATTTTAATATTAAATAACTTTATTGCAAACTGTATTGACTTTTTTGATTCGAGACCACGTAAGTAAATATTATATGCATAACTGCAGCTCTAGTTTTGATATTAAGGAACTAGTTGATAAATTTGGTTCACAAAACATTTTTGACAATTCTAATGTAATGTAATTTTAATGTAAAGTTTTCTGCTGATATGCATGGTACGATGAAGGTAATTAAGAATTGTACATTAGCTTTAATAATTGCAAACTTTTCTGAGCATCCTTTAAACCCGTGAAACAAAGATACTCTAGAATTGTGCAGAAATTTTTATAGATACATACTTTAGTCAGCATCTATCAAACCCGTGAAACATACATATAATCTAAAATGATACAGAAGTTTTTATAATAATTTCAACCTTAAGTCAGTATCCTTCAAATCCATGAAATATAAATGTACTCTTGAATTGTACAGAAATTTTAACAATTACGTACTTTTGTTAGCATACATCAAACCAATAATAGTATTTGTCCAGTCAATAATTAAAATACGGGGGAAATTTGTCAAAGAATGTCACTATGAGGTATATATCAGTCTGAAGACGCCCTTATAATGTGGAATCATTTGTACCTTATTCTTCCGTTGCCTTCTTTCTTCTTTAGAAAACATAAAAACCATTCATTAAATGCATTTCATTTTAAAATAGCGAGACAATGGAAAAGATTACAAACTGTTAGGTCGTCAGGGGTACCAATAGCGAATTTAAATATAACAGTGTTACCAGCGCTAACGCTAATTAACCGATTTTACAATTCGTTCGTCCGGAAATAATTTTTCAGTTATAAATAAATTAAGGAAAATTTGAATTTTTTTCCACACACTTATTAACAATAACAAAATTGCAAAACAATACAGATAAGAAGTAAATATATAAATAAATAAATAAATATAAACTAATCTTTCATATATATAGGGTTTAGGGTTATACAGTTGGGTTATTAAAGTAAGGTTTACCCTAGTAGCACATATAAGTTATTGTTATGAAGTTATTATTATTATTATTATTATTATATATATATTATATATGTTATATATATATTATTACTTATTATTTATATATATATATTATTACATAATATATATATATATATATATATATATATATATATATATATATATATATATATATATATATATATTTATGATAGTATATATATATATTTTTTATATACATATATATAGGTGAAAAGAAATATATATATATATACATATTTATATATATATATATGTATATATTTTCTTTTTACAGAGATAAACACCGTCACCTCACTAAGAGCCTTAATCAAGATAGGAAAATTTTGCCTAATGCCTTGAGAGATTTATTGGCCTCCTACAGAGAAAATCTCACACTCCTCCACCCAACCAGCTGCAGACCCCTGGGGACCCATCTCGGTTTGGCAAGTGCTCTGCCACTGAGCTATTCCGGTAAGTTTATATATATATATAAGATAGAGAAAGAAGAAAGATATATATATATGAGTGTATAAATATATACAGTTACAGCATATATAAGAGAGTTATGATATATATATAGTTATATGCTATGAAGTATATATATGGTATGAAAAGGTAAGTATATTTGAAGTGCTGAGTTCTCTTCACCCAATCAATGGTAAAACATGTATTGTATTTGAGAGGTGCTTGTTCAATCACTGCTTATATTAGATTTCTCCTTAATCATTCTTTAACATAACTAGCCTGATCAATATGAATGTAAAAGTTTCTCTCTCTTTCTTCTCTCTCTCTCTCTCTCTCTCTCCTCTCTCTCCTCTCTATTCTTTTCCATTCTCTGTTCCATTCATGAGGCCTGAACTGTGCCCATTCACTATTTGGCTTTACCACTAGGCTTGCAGTCTGTCTGCCCATCTGTGCCTATCTGTCTATTCCTACTAATCACACACCTCAGTTTCCTTTTCCCATCCCTTCTTCTTCTCTCTCCTTCCTCCTCTGCCTCCTGCTCTCCCCATCGTGTGCCATGTTAACTCCATTAAACATTGCAAACATATGGGATGATGTCATCCTTACCAAGACCTCCTGAGCACACCTCCCTGCAACTATAGGTCACTCTCAAGAAATCCTACCTTCTGCTCATCCACAGAGGTATATATGTCATGTATATATATATATATACATATTATTATTTAAATATATATGGTATAGTTCATATTGGTATTTATATATATATGTTATTATTGTTATTACATATAAAGAAAATATATATATACATATATATATGATATATATATAAGATATAGTTAATATATTATTATTATTATTATATATATATATATATATATATATATATATAATATATATATATGTATTATATATATATATATATATATATATATAATAGTTGTTTATATATATAAATATAAATATAAAATAAACTATATATATTATATTTATATATAATTAGGTTATATATACATGTATATATATTATATATACATATATATATATATATATACATATATATATATATATACATATTATTTATATACAAAGATATTAATATCAATTCATAGCAGCAATTAAAAAAATGAAATAAAAATAAAATAAAAGAAATGAAATAAAAAATAAAAGTTTCAATTGTTTATTATAATACTGGGTTGCATATTATAATATATATATATAAGAGCAGCAGCAGTTATAGCATATGGAAAGAAAGAAAGAATTGTTGGTTGTTATTATACATTCAATAATCATTGGTTGGCTGCTAAGGTTGTTGTTGTTGTTGGTTGTGCTATGCATACATATATATATATATATCTATATATACATATATATACAATATTGGTTATTATATATATATATTATTATTATACATATATATATATACAGCAGCACATATATATATTATATATATATATGAGTTAAGTTATATATTATTACTATATATTATTATTATATACATATATATATAAGAGCATATTATTATTACATATTATATGTTATTGCTATGTGCATTGAGCATATTATACATACAGAAGTTGGCTGGTTATTGTTAGCATATGTATATATATGATATGTTGTTAAGGTTATTTATTATTATTATATATGTAAGATATGAAGAAGAGTTATTGTTGGTTGTTGCTGGCTATATATTGGCTATATTATATATATGATACAACATGCATATATATATTATTATTATTATTATATATATTATTATTATTATTATTATTATATTATTAAGTTATATATATATATGTTATTATATTATTACTATATATATTACATATTACAATAAATGTAAACCCAAACATTGTAAACCAGAATGCCTTCAGAATATAGATTAAAAATTGGCGAGATAATATATAACAATAGACGATAATAATAATATCAATAAAAAATAATAATAATAATAATAATATTAATAATATTACACAATAATAATAATAATAATAATAATAATAATACACAATAACCATAGTAATAATGATACATACAAGCATACACACACAATAATAATACCAGCAACAACTGGGTCACTTGTAATGTCGCTGGTTAATACTAGATATATCAATAATATGAAATACTTTAATATCAATAATAATAATATTATCAATAATAATAATACAGACAATAATAATCATATAAATAATAATAATAAATATTTGTTTATAATTCATAATAATATGAATAAAAAAAATAATATAAAACATTTAATATTTATTAATAATAATAATAATACACACACAATGACATTAATAATTAATAATAATAATAATAATAATAATAATAATAATAATAATAATAATAATAATAATAATAATAATAATAATAATAATAATAATAATAATAATAATAATAATAATAATAATAATAATAATAATAATTACAAAGAAGGTTTTTGATAGTAAATGTGGATAAGAACTAGGTGATGGTATAGTGAATGAGGAGAATCCGAGGTACGAAATAATATTGAATGGTCAGCCCGAGTTTAAATACTTAGGATATATGTTGGATGAAAAGGGAACTAATGAAACAGAATTTAGTAGGAAAGTTGTGAATTGTAGAAAGGTAGCTGGTGCAATTAAATTCTTTGTGGAAGTAAAGGGACTAAGTCTCGAGTGTGCTATGGTTTTGCATGAGGGTATGTTGTTATCGGTGTTAATGCATAGTAGTGAAAATATGGTGTGGAATAGGAGGTATAAATCTATGGTACAATCTGTTCAGATGGACATTGTTAGGGATGTTTAGGCGTGAGAAGAACTGATAAAAAGTGATAAAATAAGTAATGAACTTGTTAGAGAGTTGTGTGGTGTGAAGAAAGGCATAAATGAGAGAATAAACCAAAGTCTATTAAGATGGTTTGATCATATGGAAAGGATGTATGATAATCGTTTGGTTAAGCGGATGTAGTGGTGAATGTGCTGGGAATCGGCCAGGAGGGAAACTGAATAAAATGTAGATTGAATCATCAAAGGAATGTCTGAAGGAAATGAACGATAGTTTGGCAGAGGCGAGAAGAAAGGTGAGAAATATGAGTGAATTGATTTTTTTTTTTTTTTAGGGGATATGGCTGCAAGCCTAGTCCAAGGGGTGAACCCTACATTGATTATATTACACAGAGAGGATCCGCCGCTGTCCTGTGAAGCCCTAGTTTATGGGAAACATACACAAGTAACACTTTAAGAACCCGAATTATGCAACACAGGTATAAACCCAGAAAAATATGGGAACATTACACGACGAAATACAAATTCCCTCCTACAATTGAAATTGCTAGTTGCTTTAAAATCCTATTTCAAGTTGGCAATTTCAAATATCCTTTTATTAAAAAATTTAAGCCAGACATCAATGTGAAATTTAATGAAATGAATGAATACTTGAATTTTTTTTTTTTTTTTTTAGTGTTTTGCAGGTACACTTAGTATCCATGATAATAACTGTAGTTGCAAAATAATGTTAGCTTTTGTGATTTTTCATTGAAATTATTTTTTAAACTGCAATATGCAATATAAATAGTTAGTTAACCGTGATTATGCCTGATGTATACAGGCGAAATATTGGCACTATATTAAAGGCTTTAACTTCTTTTTATTCTAGAATAGTCCTTAATAAATTTTCTTTTGAAAATAAAGAATTATTTATAAGAATTGAAAGAACTTGCAAAAAGTATGTTAAAATTGACGCTGACCTAAATTTTTTCTAAGAGCACACATTAATAATAATATTAATATTAATAATAATACACACACACACACACAGACACAGCATATTACATAATAATAATAATATTTGTCAATGCACAAAGAAATAATAATATTATTAATAGAATAATATCAATAATAATACATTAATAATAATAATTCATTAAGAATATTTCATTTATAGTAATACTAAAATTAACACACAATAATAATATATTTAACATTACTACAACTACTACTACTACTTACTACTACTACTACTTACTACTACTACTACTACTACTACTACTACTACTACTTCCACCACTACCTACCACTACTATTACTTATCAATAAATAATAATAAAACACACACACACACAATAAAATATATGACATTAATATGGATATTAATATTTGTGACAAAGGATGAGCTAGAAGATAATAATAATGACACACAACACATATCAATAATAATAATAATAATGTAATAATAATAATTATAATAAAAACACACAATAATAATAATAATACACACACACACACACACACACACAAATACACACACAATAATAATAATAATATCAATAATAATAATAATGAATAAATAATAATAATAATAATAATAAAATACAAAAAATAATAATATTAATTAATTAATAATAATAATAATAATAATAATAATAATAATAATAATAATAATAATAATAATAATAATAATAATAATAATAATAA
>JABUQX010082414.1:12500-17500 GCA_015478945.1 Trachelipus rathkii | reverse complement strand
CTAAGCCTAACGTAAATCTTTCAGGTGGGAGTAGATTGGAGATTTTAAAGAGAAAAATATATAAATGCATCAAGAAAAATCGAAGATGAAAGGGAGTTTCACGTTTGAAAGTGCGTAAGTCAAGATAATTGGGTAACTTGATAAAGTGGAGCGTGTGTCTCAGACTTCTTTACAGCGATACATGCAAGATTGAGCATAGCAGTAAGTCTAGGATCATGGATATGGACATAGAAAGGAAGAGGCTTTGTAGAAATTGAGGAGGTATGTGCTGGAGAGTTCAGAAGAGAGAGAGAGAGAGAGAGAGAGAGAGAGAGAGAGAGAGAGAGAGAGAGAGAGAGAGAGAGAGAGAGAGAGAGAGAGTTCATAATACTCTTCTGTCAATTGTAGTAGCGATAGAATAAAGAGTGGCTCAAAAATTCGACAGGTGAGAGACTGGAGAGAGAGAGAAGAGACTGAGAAAGAGCAGGAGAGTTGATAAAGATAGAGAGAGAGAGAGAGAGAGAGAGAGAGAGAGAGAGTAGAGTTGATAAACAAATCCCTAGACTTACCTTGGAGAGTTTGTAGTGGAACCACACAGTGAAGTATTCTCGGATTCTTCTTTTATCTGTCGTAGGTAGTGGTCAAACACTCTGCACGTCTTCATCTGCTGAAATCCAGGATCGGTCCCAATATGGTGAAAATATACCAGGGGGTATTTACAAATACAAATTTGATTGCAGGGTACGTCACTTATATATATATATATATATATATATATATATATATATATATATATATATAGATAGATATATAGAGAGAGAGAGAGAGAGAGAGATATATATATATATATATATATATATATATATATATATATATATATATATATATATATATATATATATATCTTTATTAAGTAATATGACTATATAGACTAAAACAAGTACAAATTAACTGAGGTTAAAATATTTATCCACAAATAACATATTCAAAGAACTTTTTCTCCGATATGAAAATCTTTTACATTGCTTTTGCAGGTAATATAATTCTTAAACATATAATGAATACTTATCATTTTTGCATATCTTTAGCATCTATTTTTCTTTGTATGTTTCACACTATTTTTTTACATTTACTATATGTAGAATTTAGTTGTTTAGAGTTTGCTCATATTTTGACGTCATAACTCATTTTGTAATCTGAATTACACTCTTATGAAATTGTAAACACAAAAATTTTAGAGTTAAAAAGAAAACGTGTTATAAAAAAGGTTTGCAAAATGATTTTTAAAAGAAGGTTACTAAGATTGAGGATGAGTGAGAAACAGACTCTCGAAACAATTTTACTGTCTTAATTTATCTATAAAAAAAATATTAAAAATCTTAATTTTGAACTCCCTACCCCCCAATAATAATACCTAATAAGGGGTACGTTTAGGGCGCTGTCTTTCTCACGAATATGTTTTAGGCGTGCGTCTTTGACCAAGATACCTTGTGCTGGGATTTTTACAGGTCGTGCGACTGGAGTTTGCAGGTAGCAGAGCCTCGTGCCTCGGTCTTCCTGTTTCAAAATTTAAGAAAATCCTTTAATATTATTTATACACTTTCTGTTATACTACCGAAGTACTTTATTTATTAACTAATTTATTTATTTATTTATTTATTTATTTATTTATTTATTATTTATTTAGTATTATTATTATTATTATTATTATTATTATTATTATTATTATTATTATTATTATTATTATTATTATTATTATTATTATTATTATTATTATTATCGATTTCAGTTCATTGGACCATCATTAATATTATTATTATTATTATTATTATTATTATTATTATTATTATTATTATTATTATTATTATTATTATTATAATTTTTAATCTTATATTATTATTATTATCATTATTATTGATATTATATTATTTATTATTATTATTATTATTATTGTATATGTTATTATTATTATTATTATTATTATTGTATATTATTATTATTATTATTATTATTATTATTATTATTATTATTATTATTATTATTATTATTATTATTATTTAATAATTATTATATTATTTATTATATTACATTATTATTATTATTATTATTATTATTATTATTATTATTATTATTATTATTATTATTATTATTATTATTATTATTATTATTATTATTATTATTATTATTATTTATTATTATTATTATTATTATTATTATTATTATTATTATTATTATTATTATTATTATTATTGTTATTATTATTATTATTATTATTATTATTATTATTATTATTATTATTATTATTATAGCATTATTATTGATATTATTATTATTTGTATTATTAGATAATTAGCTATTATTTATATTATCTATCTTAAAATTTATTATTTATTTGCTTATAAATAATTACGATGATGTTTGTGTTTGTTTATTTTATTGATTATTATTATTATTATTTAATATTATTATTTTTTAGTTTTGATTATTATTATTATTAAAAGCAGTGAAAGAGGTTTTATTTGCTTATTACTACTACTACTACTACTACTACTACTACTACTACTACTACTACTACTACTACTACTTCTACTACTACTTGCTACTTTTAGCACAACAATACTCACTACTGCCACTACTACTACTACTACTATTATTATTATTATTATTATTATTATTATTATTATTTATTATTATTATTATTATTATTATTATTATTATTATTATTATTATTATTATTATTTTTTTTTTTTTATGATTATATTACATAGTTATGATATAATGAAAATGTTTATCATCATTAATAGTGTTAATTTTATTTTATTATTATTATTATTATTATTATTATTATTATTATTATTATTATTATTATTATTATTATTATTATTATTATTATTATTATTATTATTATTATTATTATTATTTATTATTATTATTATTATTATTATTGTTATTATTACTATTATTATTATTTATTATTATTATTATTATTATTATTATTATTAGTTATTATTATTATTATTATTATTATTATTATTATTATTATTATTATTATTATTATTATTATTATGTCATTATTACTTTTAGTTATTATTATTATTATTATTATTATTATTATTATTATTATTATTATTATTATTATTATTATTATTATTATTATTATTATTATTAATATTTATTATTATTATTATTATTAGATATTGTTCATTATTATTTATATTATAAAATTATGTATACTAGCCCAAAAATTTAAAATTTAACATATAAAGCAACTTCACAAATGTGTCAAAAATAGAAAAAAAGATTAATAACAGAAAATTCCTATTAAACTTCTCCAGAAGAAAATCATGTCCACTTCTCAGAAAGGGTGTCCATAAGTCCGAAAACTCTAAAGTAGGGGCTTGCCAGGCCATCCTGGAGGTGTCAAAGGCAAGAGCGTCGGGACTTTCCAGAGTCGTTTCTGTCAGAATTCTTTTTCCTTGAAAGCCAAGAAGAAAATTATTCCTAAGCTGAGTATCATTTCTTCAGATCCTAAGAGCTTTGTTGAAGACTGTATATTGTTTGCACACACTGCCTTCGAACTTCCGAGGGGCATCTTTCAGGCAGAAATGAAATTAATTTATGGGAACGGCTATGATGAATATTTTGTTAATAGTTCCACAATACAATAAAATGATGACAGCTCAAAAGCTAAACAATATATAAAGTAACTTCACAAATGTGTCAAAAAAGTTCTACAACAGAAATACTTCATATATCTAAACTTCTCCAGAAGAAAAATCATGTCCACTTCTCAGAAAGGGTGCGTCTGGGCCAAGTCCGAAAACTCTAAAGTAGGGGGCTTACAGCCATCCTGGAGGTTCAAAGGTAAGAGCGTCGGACTTTCCTCTCAGAGTCGCTTCTTACCTTTGAACCTTTTTAATAGAAAAAGATTCTGCTATACGAAGATAATTGAAATTACCAACTTGAAATAAGATTTTAAAACAACTAGCAATTATCAAAATATTATTATTATTATTATTATTGATTATTATTATTATTATTATTATTATTATTATTATTATTATTATTATTATTATTATTATTATTATTATATATTATTATTATTATTATTATTATTATTATTATTATTATTATTATTATTATTATCATTATTATTATTATTATTATTATTGCTGCTATTACAAATATCTTATACTTTTATTATTATTATTATTGTTATTATTATTATTATTATTATTATTATTATTATTATTATTATTATTATTATTATTATTATTATTATTATTATTATTATTATTATTATTATTATTATTATTATTATTATTATTATTATTATTATTATTATTATTATTATTATTATTATTATTATTGTTATTATTATTATTTTAATATTATTATTATTATTATTATTATATATTATTATTATTATTATTATTATTATTATTGTTATTATTTATTATTATTATTATTATTATTATTATTATTATTTATTTCATATTATTATTATTATTATTAATTGTTATTATTTATTATTATTATTAAATTATTATTATTATTATTATTATTATTATTATTATTATTATTATTATTATTATTATTATTATTATTATTATTATTATTATTATTATTATTATTATTATTATTATTTATATATTTATGCAATACATAGATATAATAATATTATTATTATTATTATTATTATCATTATTATCGTTATTATTATTATAATTATTATTATTATTTATTATTTATTATTATTATTATTATTTATTTATTTATTATTATTTATTATTAATATTTATTATTTTTATTATTATTGCTTATTATTATTATTATTATTATTATTATTATTATTATTATTATTATTATTATATTATTATTATTATTATTATTATTATATAATGTTATGTTTATCACTCATTGTATTATTATTATTATTTGTAATATTATTATTATTATATTATTATTTTATTATTATTTCATTATTATTACTATTATTATTATTATTATTATTGGTTATT
>JABUQX010082413.1:0-19819 GCA_015478945.1 Trachelipus rathkii | reverse complement strand
AGAGAGAGAGAGAGAAGAGAGAGAGAGAGAGAGAGAGAGAGAGCAGTTGATAAAATGTTGAATGGTGATTCAGTGCGTTGTTCATCAAGAAAGTTATCTTTAACCTATATCAGGAGATTCCCTCAGCTTACAAAGAATTAAAATAATTGAAAAATAATTGAAATAATTAAAAAACCTTTAGAATTATTGTACCTTTGGCCAATTCTGTAAATATAAGATGGTTTGTGTGATATGCTAGCTAAAGGAAATAACTTTTTCAAATAAGGCAAATTTTTTGAAAATATATAAAGTAAAATTTTAAGGCGTGGTTAAGTCAAAGGCCGATGCCCTAGGATTAACTTTAAAATTCCTAGGATAAGAAACCGCACTGAAATAGATCGACAAGTTTAACTACCTCGGAATATTAATCAATTAGAGTGAAAGTTATGAAGGGAAAATAATATTGGCGTGTTCCAAGTGAATTTTTCTGTGTGTGTAGGTGTGTGTGTATATGTGTGTGTGTTTGTGTGTGAGAGGGGTGGTAGTTATGGCTCCTTTATCTGTGAATTTCAGTAAGTCTGTTACGATTTTTATCGATTCAATAATTTTATTGGTAGGTCCAGTTGGTAACTTATTTCGCCTATTATAAAATTAAGGGGAGAAAATATAGAAGAAAAGATATTACAAAAAAAAATTTTTTTTTGTTGGCAGCCAGAAATATCTTAGTAAATACAAGTAAAAGATACATCAAATGCTATATTGGGTCAATCATGCTGCATAGAAGGTAGGCATGAGCTTTAAACTAGACCAAACGTGACCAAAGGCAGATGAAATATGGTTGTGAAAATGAATAATGAATGATAGTTTCGTAAATCGAAAGAGTTCCTCAAATAACATTATACTTGAAATTAAAAAAAAAGAAACTACTTTTGAAAGTAAGTAATAAAAACACACGAACCCTAAACACCTTAGAAAGCTGAAATGACTAGAAAGCCTACATCTCGATGCAATTATATGGAGATGGAATAGATAACAAGATCTTAGGTGACAAAATATGAATGTGTAGTTTAAAGTTGTAGGCGAATAGCTTACTAGAAGTAAATCAACGTGAAAGAGGAGAAAAAGTAAAGAGTGAACCTTGCATATTTGAAACCTACACGGTGGATACATCAACTAATATCTTATATATATATATATATATAGTAATATATAATATATATATAGTATATATAGTATATATATATATATATATATATATAATATATAATATTATATTATATTTATATTATATATATATATTATATATATATATATATAATATACGTATATATATATATATAATATATAATTTATATATTATTAATATATAATTTATATATCTATATATATATATTATATATATATATCATATATATATATTGAAGTCATTTGTTATACTACGTCCTATGTATATATATTGTGATTATTTTAATGAACTATATGTGAATTCATGCATACACACACAATATATATACATAGACGTAGTATACAAATAGACATTCAATAATATATATATATATATATATAATATAATATACTAATATAATATATATATATATTATATATATATATATATATATATTATATATATATATATTATATATATATATATGATATATATAATAAAATATATTATATAAATATATCTATATATTATATAATTATATATTATATATTTATATATATATAGATATATATATATAAATATTATATATATATATATATATATATATATTAGTGATGTATCCACGTGTAGGTTTACAAATATGCAAGGTCACTCTTACATTTTTCTCCTCTTTCACGTTGATTTACTTCTAGTAAGCTATTCGCCTACAACTTTAAACTACACATTCATATTTTGTCACCTAAGATCTTGTTGTCTATTCCATCTCCATATAATTGCATCGAGATGTAGGCTTTCTAGTCATTTCAGCTTTCTAAGGTGTTTAGGGTTCGTGTGTTTTTATTACTTACTTTCAAAAGTAGTTTCTTTTTTTTTAATTTCAAGTATAATGTTATTTGAGGAACTCTTTCGATTTACGAAACTATCATTCATTATTCATTTTCACAACCATATTTCATCTGCCTTTGGTCACGTTTGGTCTAGTTTAAAGCTCATGCCTACCTTCTATGCAGCATGATTGACCCAATATAGCATTTGATGTATCTTTTACTTGTATTTACTAAGATATTTCTGGCTGCCAACAAAAAAAAATTTTTTTTTGTAATATCTTTTCTTCTATATTTTCTCCCCTTAATTTTATAATAGGCGAAATAAGTTACCAACTGGACCTACCAATAAAATTATTGAATCGATAAAAATCGTAACAGACTTACTGAAATTCACAGATAAAGGAGCCATAACTACCACCCCTCTCACACACAAACACACACACATATACACACACACCTACACACACAGAAAAATTCACTTGGAACACGCCAATATTATTTTCCCTTCATAACTTTCACTCTAATTGATTAATATTCCGAGGTAGTTAAACTTGTCGATCTATTTCAGTGCGGTTTCTTATCCTAGGAATTTTAAAGTTAATCCTAGGGCATCGGCCTTTGACTTAACCACGCCTTAAAATTTTACTTTATATATTTTCAAAAAATTTGCCTTATTTGAAAAAGTTATTTCCTTTAGCTAGCATATCACACAAACCATCTTATATTTACAGAATTGGCCAAAGGTACAATAATTCTAAAGGTTTTTTAATTATTTCAATTATTTTTCAATTATTTTAATTCTTTGTAAGCTGAGGGAATCTCCTGATATAGGTTAAAGATAACTTTCTTGATGAACAACGCACTGAATCACCATTCAACATTTTATCAACTGCTCTCTCTCTCTCTCTAAGGTTTTTTTAATTATTATCAATATATTTTTCAATATATTTTAAAATCTATGTTAGCTGCCCATCAATTTGAAATAATAAGATAACTTTCTTGATGAACAACGCTCTGACTCACCATTCAACATTTTATCAACTGCTCTCTCTCTCTCTCTTCTCTCTCTCTCTCTCTCTCTCTCTCTCTCTCTCTCTCTCTCTCTCTCTCTCTCTCTCTCTCTCTCTCTCTCTCTCTCTCTCTCTCTAAATTCTTAATTACTTTCAAATAATCCTCATTTGCTTTCGGACTTTCTCCCTGCACCTTCGTCAAGTTTAGTTGACAATTGACTTAATTTTCAAGGCTTTTTTTCAGCTTCCATAGCTCTCTCTCTCTCTCTCTCTCTCTCTCCTCTCTCTCTCTCTCCTCTCTAACTCTCTCTCTCTCTCAATCAATCAATCTCTCTCATACTCTCTCTCTCCTCTTCTCTCCATCTCTCTCTCTCTCTCTCTTCTCTTCTCTCTCTCTCTCTCTCTCTCTCTCTCCTCTCTCTCTCTCTCTCTCTCTCTCTCTCTCCTCTCTAAATATCACAGTATAAAATTAACTTTACCTTCGTGACCACAAACTTCTTGTTTAATAAACTAATTTATTTCTTTTTGTTGCCATCACAATACCTTTAGGCTCTTAGAGGGGATTTTGTACATCGACTTCATGATACTAATTGTATTATCCTTTATTATGGTTTAACCTTTCGCTGAAATATATAATATATTATTGATATACTATATATATATTATAATTCTATTCTATATTATATATATAGTATATATAAATATACTAATATATATATATTATATATAATATATATTATATAATTAAATTTCTGATACGTCTGAGTAAGAACTTGGTTATATTAAGTAGTACAAGATGAAAATATGTTTTAAGAGCTTTTTCAACATTTCGATATATTTATCTTCTCCCTTTTTTATTTTTATTCAATTATTTTATTATTATTATTATTATTATTATTATTATTATTATTATTATTTAATTATATAATTTATATTATTATTATTATTATTATTATATTATGTATTATTATTATTATTATTTATTATAAGAATTCGAGAAATTTCTATAAAATATTTATATCTATCATATACTAGATTTTCAAGAAATGAGGACAAGCTATTTCAATATATATATATATATATATATATACATATTATATTATATATATAATATATAATAAATAGTATATATTATATATATAATATTATATACTATATATATAATATTATATATATATATATATATATATTTATATATATAAGTATATTATATATATATATAATATATAATATATATAATAAATATTATAAAGTATATATAGATTAAATATACTTATGATATATATGAATATACTAAAACATTACAGAACATATAGATATAATCATAAGATAGTTAATAATTAAACCTCCGAGAGACTGATAAACCTGCACAGGAATGACACCGTATTATCTGTTGAGTCACGAAAGTTTTTCAATCCCAATTCGAACAGGGAAATATTGAAAGGCCATGAGAGACGAGGTACCGCACGTCGGCCCAGGACCTTTGCCCAACACATTATGTAGATGTATCGTAATAGAATCATTTTGGTGTTTTAGAGAACTTGCCACCAATAAGGTGAATATATTACGCAAACCGACAATAATTATTTTCAAATATGTATGAGAACAGTCTTCGCTGTGTTTCATTATTGCTCTCAGAATTTGCATCTGACATTTACTCAATTCCTTTGTGACACTTATTATACCTTTATTTATTTATAATATTCCTCAAGTCTCTATCGATGATGCCATCCCTCTTATGTTTGATAATAATTCTTATATCAACACAAACCATGGACAAAGCGGAATTTACCCCACCCTAAACAATAAAACAAATACCTCCTTCTACTGACCTAGAACACATGCGAAAATATAGTACTTTTTTAAATTTCTATTACCATTTAATTCTTGAACAAAACCATTTCTCTCATATATTACTAACTCACATAAATGGTTTCTCATCTCTCACCCTTTATATAACAGAAAATCCTTCCTCTTACTAACATTATAATAGTCTTAATTTTTTAAGTTTTTACTTCCTCTCAAAAATCAAAACAGTCTTCACTACAATGCAAAATAATTTCCGTGATGCTTATTACTGTATATGCTTATACTACATTGAGTGTGTGGTGTGTTCTTTCCTACCTTGAAACACAATACCTGTCCCATTTTGGTTTTAGTAACCTCTTTCCTCACTACAATCCATAACTATTATAAAACCTAATAGTGATATAAACGACTTTTTTAATAACCATTTCCTGACCTTCTCTAAATTCAAGTCCCAACTCAGTCTCCATAAACATAACTTATCTATATCTAAAAAATTCCGTTCATCGGTTATACCTAGCACCGCAAAAACTTGTGAAATAACTCACAATCACACTTCGTATCTCAATAATGGCTTTCTTTTTGCTCGCTTTTATTCATTCCTATTTAAAACTATACTATAAGTTATTTCAAATTTTTTTCTGCCATAAAAATTCTCTTCCTCTATATTTTGAATTTCAGCTCCAATTTATATTCTACCTTTCTACAATTTCCTATATATAGCTGTCGAGTACTTAATGTAACAGTCCCGCTATCAGTCCACGCTCCTACCATCCTACCAGAAATTTAAATCCCTTCCGAGGATGGGCATACTCGCACGAACTAAGTTCTTCGGAGTAGAGTATTCTAACCGAAGACCTTCGTTGTCCACATTCTCCATCATTTTCCCTCGACGCAATTGCCTCTTCCACAGCATCTTCATCTCCAACTTTTCTACTAACGAAATATATTGTTTGTTCATTTCGCTTCTCTCAAATTCAATGCTCCGGTGTCGTGCGACAAAAATATTCCAAAGGTCCCTCTTAAGTACCTGACATAGCTACTTGCGATGCAGATCATCCTCAGTCCGATCAGAATATACGTCCTTCTATCTCTCTCATCCATCTCAGCACTTTGTGTATTTCTTACATCCCGAATAATTTCCTAAAAATATAATTTCTCTCTCTCTCTCATCTCCTCTCTTTCACTTACCTCTGTATCTCAATATCTTCTTAAAATTCATGTTTCAATCTTAGAACGAGAACTAGTTAAGCTTTGTTTTTTTTAGTTAATTCTCTGCCGTAACACATTAACCCACTCTCTATCTCAACCCCTTTCTAATATATCACTCTTCTGGTATTAGTCTTCAGTACCCAACTATTACTTCTGAACTTCGCCGCTTCTCTATAAATGGAATCCTATAGTATACTGTTCCTGATGCTTTATGTATTATTATTTTCGTGTGATTTTTTGGTACATAACTTATAATTATAAATATTATCAATTATTTCGAAATACATTATTATTATATTATTTAGTTTATTTATATTAATTTTTGAATATGTTATAAAATATTATATTATATATTTTATTTATAATATTGCTCTTTAGTGCCTGATGATGGGTAACGTGAGTATCCCAGAACGGTATACCGTTTTATAAAATGTTTGCCAAATTATGCTTCATCTTCTATTCATATATATATATATATATATATAAAATTATATTATATATATATATATATAAATATATATATTATATATATATATATTATATATATAATATATATTATTATTATATATATATATATATATTATATATTATATATATTATATAATATAATAATATCTATATATATATAATATTAATATTAATAATAAATACATATTATATAAATATATATATAATTTAAAATAACTATATATATTATATTATATTAATATATTATATATATATATATATCATAATATTATACTATATATATATATATATTTATATAATATATATATATATATAATATATATAGTATATATATATTATATATAATAATATAATATATATATATATTAATATATTTATATTATTAATATATATTATATTATATATATATATTATATATATATAATATATATATATTATATATTAATAATATATATATATATATATATATATTATATATAATAATATATATTAATATTATATATTTACCTTTTTATATACTCTACCGTCACTCCTTCTCATTGTCATTATTACATCAACGGGATATTTAATAATACATTATCTAGCCATTTCTTTAAAGTATTTCTGTTATGTTTCCCTCAAGTTCCTCATTACTGTATCCAACCTTTTCATCAATAATATACATTGATAAAATTGTTACAATTTTTAAAACTTAACAGAAGCTGGTGATATCATTCCATTATATATTCTGCCAAACTTAGATCTTAATTAATGTCACAAAATTCAAGGACATAATAATTTACTGTTAATTTATCTTCAATTATATATTATGTTATCATAACTTCATTCCAAAAATTCACAGCAGCTTGCAGTTTCATATTTGATTTTTTTTATCACTACTTGCTCCGCAGCTAGTTATTCGCTATACAAGGTTGTATTTCCTTATTATCTCTCATACATATTATAATCCTCTTACTGCAATGCAGTTAATCCAGATATTCATAACGCAAAAAGTAAAGGGATCAATAACACAACTCCCCTTGCCTTATAATACTCTCAGTTACTATTGTACCTTACAGGTAACATTTGTGAATCCTGTGTCACGATGTGCGGTGCGGGGTGCTAGACTCTGATTGATGTGGTGTGTGTTCACTACTTAATATTATTTTGTTGACCTGTTGATGTATCTTACTTGAGTTTGTTATATTGTAGACTAGGTCCTCCATTCACTCTCTCACAAATCTCTGACTCTCATTTTATGTAATTTCTCTAGCTAAAAAGCTTTCATCTATATCTATATTATGCGATATTAAGCTTTAGAATCTTATCTTCTATATCTAAAATGCTCTTTTCTTCACTTTTAATTTTAATTAAAAACAATATTATCAATATATGCAAATTATACTTTTATTTCCCTTTGTGAAAACTCCGTTATTGCCCACATTTCCTAGATTATTTCTCCTCTAATTCGTACCCTGAAGTCTTATATTATAATTGTTTTACTTTTCCTCAAATGTACCTCGAATAGCGATATCATAATAATAATAAGATAATAAGCGTGTTTACTACTTCGAAACAGGGATCTAGAGCCAGATCTTTTAATACTATATCTCTTATTTTATATGTATTTGGATAATAATTAATAGATTAATCAACTGTCTAATAATTTAACTCTCCATTAATTCTGATGAAATAATATATAGTTATTCATAATCTCGTGTATAAATACAGAGTAGCAATATCTGTGTACTTTCAATCAACATAACGAGTTACTAAAATGTTTTTGGTATTTTCATGTATTTCACAGATTTCCTAGTGTCGATTTCAAGCGGCTACTTTTCTACATTTTACTATTAAAGGTGTTCCTTCTTGTATTAGACTTTCGAAATCTCTGAACTTCAAGATTGTTCATACCGCTTTATGGTCATCTTCGTTCTAAGATCGATATTTGCGTGCGGGTATCCCTCTCGCCAGAATTCCTTTCACATAGCTCATAGATATGTTAGATATCACTTCTCATTCCCTATAATGGGCTCTAATCATCATATCTCGATGAAAGTCATTACTTCTACATCCACAATATTAAAGAAGAATTTTCCTTAATACATGATATACGTTCATTTGTGCTCTCTTCAATAACTTCTTCTGCTCTATTTTGCCGTCCCCTAATCCAACTACTTTGTTTCTCCTCTCATATTGCACTTTAGTATCCCGAATTTCTAACGTGTCTGGGATACTCATACTTATTTTGTGATTTATTTTAATTCTTAATATAATGTCAACTCATATTGCAACTAGTTTTAAAATTTAAGGGTAGCCATTTTTTAAATGGAGTCTAACTATTAACCAATATCTTCACCTGTTTTCTATACTTTTACTCTCATTTCCTGTTTTAACTGGAATCTTATTTCCCTATTTCAGATCATTTGCCCTCAGACACTCTAGGTCAACTTTGTCTCCTATAATAGCAATAATCAAATCGATGTTTCGTCTCTTTACTTTTCTGCTTAATATCTCTGATCATTTCTGGTGTAATCTGAATTTACTTACATACGTTTCCTTGTCTTTTGAATTATTCATCCATAAACGTAATTGTCTTATGTTTGTTATTGTTTTTCCTTGCCCAATCCAATCTTTTAGAAACTTGTGAAGTGCAAAAACTCAAGTCTTTTTATATTTACTCTTATTTTAGACTACTTAATCCTTTTTGTTAGTTAGTTACCAATCACTTTTCTACATGTCAACTATGTTACCAATACACCTATTTTCTTAAAATTCTCTATCCTACATTCTTTACAGATCGTTACATACTCATATCGTTGCTAGATGGAAATAATTTCTTACAGATATTTATATTTATAGCCTTAATTCTCAAGTTATGTTAGTGTAGACATTTCATAACTATACTCCTACTTATGCGTATATACCTGAACATTTTACCATCTTTTCACAATTATTCCATTTTATTTTTCAAGTATCGTTCTGTGAATTTATGCTCCCGAATCTAGTTTTAAATTTCTAAAAATATACAAGTCTAGGAAATATTTATATTTTCTATTCTCTTCCCAACTCTCTATGATTTCTGAATAGTATTTAAAGATTCCTTTCCGAAGCTCCGAAAGGCAACATAGGGGCACCGGAAGGTGCAATAGCTGGGTTAAACTTTTACATCCAAATGAACAACGCTTACTTATCAGTTACATATTCAGTTTAGACTCCTATAGCCTGGCGCTAATTTGAACCAGTAGATGTCTTTTGGCCGCTTGCTCCTCTCTCCTGGGTTGTTTGTGGAGTAATACACATTCCAAAATAAAGGTATTCCTATAATGTCTTGTTCCACTCTGGTAGTTTTGATCTTTTGATATATCTTTTTACTCATGGTTGTTAAAAATATGGATGTTATTACTATAGATTTCTAACTGAAATTCCACTATCAAAAACAATTATGATAATGGTTGCTCAGGAAATTTCACATTAAACTGAAGATCTGTTCACTCTGATAAGTTTTTCTCCTCAAATTTCTTCTTTCCCATTCATATCTATTCGATAAGTTTCGGTACTAGCGAGGTATTGAGAACAGAAATTTTCAAGCCAATCCTATTTTAATACTTTAGTGGGCCTAGTAAATAGACACAAAAGATTGCACTCACATTACCTTATAAATGTTTATAATTCATGGGATTTAATATGCATCAATAATTATTATCAGTTGATGTACAGAAGTATTCCACATTACCATAATTACTTTTTCTATATTTTCTCCATTATTATTAAGTTTTCTTAGTCTATTCTATTATTAATGATAGATATGATTGATGTATGTATTCAATTATTATTAATGATTTATTCTATGTATTATCTTAATAATTATACTCATTATCTTCTATTTTGACTCTTTAATCAATCTATATATGTATATGTTTTCATCAGTGTACATATACTGGTGACCATAAGTTGTAATACATTATTTTTCATCTTATTTATTAATATCTTTCCGTTTATTATTCTAATTTATTATTATACTAATCAATTATATATGTGCTCTTGTTCTCATTTCATATTCATCTATTTATCTACTCTGATTGTAAATGTTACTGGTGACCGAATAATAATACTATTATTTTTTATGTATTATAAAATTTTATCTTTAATATTATGTTGTCTCATAATAACGATCTTTATTACCGTGTCTATCTCTCCTTTCTTTCTCCTATCTATATCTACTTATTTACTTTTGGTATTTACGACCTTTTATAGTATCATTAATGGATTTCTACATATATTTACTTTTATCTATCACTTTATCATATATTTTTATTATATCCTTTCTCCAGCCCAGAACATCCACCATCCAATGAATATTATTTCAATACTATCCTATTGATTAATTTCTCCGATTTCATTCTTCTCATCATTGCATCCTCTACATTCCTCATGCAATTTAAATTAGTTGCGAAAGATATGATTTTGTTAATGATTACTTATTTTATGTTTGGAATCGTCCTTATTGTATGATCATCGTTAGTCTCTCTCTAGTATAATTCTCGAGTCATTACTAGTGAGTGTATCTGGTTTATTACTACTCTGTAGTAATTAATTAATGTTTGATTCTCAATTTTTATTTTTTCTCTCAAAGAATTAAACATATATTTAGGTTTACTTTCTTATCTTTATTGGGAATGTTTATTATTATTTTTATTTTACTGATTACTCGTATACTTGCTTAAAAGTGCTGATGTTCGCGACGAACAAAATTGTCCATCACTTCTTTCGTAATATATTTATGGGCGCTTGTAATAAAACTATTTTATTTTTTATAAGGGTGTTATTTTAAATGATAAATGTATAGATTTTGATAATATGTAAGATTATATTGATTTCCATAGAATAATGCGCGATCTTCTACAATTGATCCAATTTTATTATTATATTATTATTATTAATTTATTATTTAATTATTTAATTATTATTATTATTATTAATTATATTATTAATTATTTGATATTTAATATTAATTTATAATTATATATTTATTATAATTATTATTATTATGATATTATTCATTATATATATTATATGATTTTATTATAATGTAATTATTTATTATATATTATTATTTAATTAATTATTTATCTTATTATATTATATTATTATTATAATTATTATTATTCATATTATTATTATATATATATTAATTATAATAATATTGATTAATATATTTAATTTATATATTATTATTTATTATAATTGTATTATTTTTTGTTATTAATTATTATATATATATTTATTATTATATATATATTATTATTCTTAGCACAATTCACTACTAATCTTATTTCCCTCTGTCACTTTTATATTAAGATTATTCTTAATAGTTTCTATATTCATTTCTTCCATTCAGGAATTTAGTCTAGTTTCCTTTAAAACTCCGGCATTGTGAAGTTGAATGCTCCTGGGATAGAGTGAATTTTTCTCGAGTGTACGAATGGGTGCCGATGTAATCGATTTTTTTTTCGTATGTTCAGGGGCAATAAAGCGTGAAGGTTGACAAAAAGTTTTTTTTTTTTTTACACTAAGGCAATACCAAGTTAAATAGCAAAAGATGTCAAGAGTCGAGGGTCTCTCGGCCTCAGCGGGGGACGACGGGGGGGCTTCGTCCCCCCTCTGTCCCCTCCGTCGGCTCGATTCCAGTAATTAAAATAAATTAAAAAAAAATTAAAACAAATTTAACATATAAAAATTAACATGAGTAGTAGGAAGCAACATGTGCCAACTTTTTCTCTTCTTTCTATATGGTGAGGTTTTAAAGTTATACAGTTTCAGCAGTGCGTGTAGAGAGGTGCGATTGGGTGTTATGTGTACATATGTTACTTGATTATAGTGTGTAAGATTCACTGCAGAAGGCATGATTCAAGACGTATATATATTAATATTTTAGATAATTTGTACATCTCTGACGTTTTATGGGACAAAGTGTATGGAAAAGGCTTCTTGCCTTATTTCCCTTAGAATTTTATTGTAATAACCACTTCTAATCGTCACAATACTTATAACTACTACTATACTTACTACTTAACTATACTACTATATACTAACACTTATACTACTTAACGTAACTTAAGCCATATTACTTACAACTTAACTTAACCTAAACATACTTAACTTAACTTAACTATACTACTACTACTTACTACTAGATAATAACATAAAGCTATACTTAAAACCACTTATAATTTATTATTAATCACTATGAAATATACTTATTAGATTAATATTTAATATTAATATTGAATTAGTTATAATGTACTAAAATAAAATTTAATTCTAAATTAATATAAATAATAATATTATAAATATAATAATAATTATTAAATTAATAAATATATAATAATATTAAAAACATAACATAACTAAATCCTCAATCAGAGCAACACACAACATAATCTCTCAACAAGACTCGACTATAGACTCCGATCAACAAGAGCAAACGACAATACCAATACAAAACAATAGCATACACGTCAAATATCAATCTCAACAACATGACTAATCTCAGAGGATGAGTATGAATGACATTAGTAAATACATGAGTAAATATGGAGACACTTTTATACCTCAGATTTCAACACATAAATATAAAAATATAAATCGAGAAAAATTGATATACAGTTATAATATCATGCATGTATATGTATCTTGTTTTTTCACACCTTAATAAGGTCTTCGTATTATAGGATGCGCTTTAGCTGATACAGTCTCAGAGGCCGCGCGTTTGCTTTAGTAAGTTTCAATCTATTATTATTTTAGTTTAAATTTGTTGGTTAATAATTGTGTGAATCGATGCTATGTGGTGCTGGTTAGCATTTTAGTCGGTGTGAGCAGAGCTGTGCTTTGGACAATAATTAAAGTGATATTTGGATAGTTTTTGAATGGTCCGTTTTTAATTATTTTTAAAGTGGTGTTTGTATCCGTGTTACATATGCGTAGTGGCCTTTCGGCCTCCGCCCCCCTTCCCATATATGCATCCCCCGTCCCCCGCAGAGCGTGGTGCCCGCTCGCAAGCTCGCGGGTTTAGCAGGGTGATTTTTTTTTAAATAAAAAATACCCATAAATCATTATCTATCAGAGATCAATAGTATAAATGAAAGAACTTAGAAAAAATTTAATTCCTATGAATATAGTTAATAATAATAATATAATAAGAATAATTTAATTGTAGATGTGTATGAATAAAGTTACCTCAATATATGAATAAAGACTAATTCAATTTATTATAATGCTTCAATAGATATCAAGATAGGGGTATTATAAAAGTGAAATTCAGTATGTTTAGTAAAATAAAATATTTGTAATAATAATTTAATAACTATAATGAATTAATAATAATTATATTAATATTAATTAATGGTTCAGAATCTAAGCTATTAAGTTTATTAATTAATTAAGCTTGAAATTAACATTAATAATATAAAAAATAAGATCCAAATTAGTATATAGCATAATAAAGAAAATGAGTGCTACCGATTAATCTTTTAGTTATTTTCTTATATATCGAAAATCCCTATTTATAAGAGGATAATATTATTATACTGTTTGTGTCCTTATGTACTCATACAAATTTAATCCTAATATATATATAATAATACTATATATTATATTATTATATATATTAATTATATATATTAAATATTATATATTATTTATAATGGTATATATATAATATATAAATATTATATAATATATAATTACATATAAAGATACATTAACTAATTACTTTAATACTACTATTATATATAACTATACTATACTATATAAATATACTATAAACTAATACTATTAATACTAAATTAAATAAATAATACATATATTTAATTTAATATATACAAAAATTATTATATAACATATTAATATATATCAAAATTAAATATAACCTACCCATAATATATCATATACATCACATTATAATAATATAATACGCATTAATATATATATTATAACTATTATTATATACTACCTACTATATATATATAATGCATTGTTATATATAATATATAAATATGAATATATTAAATTTATATATCAAAAACCTTCCTAGTATACACTATATAATAATAATACTATAATACAAAGCATATATAATAACGCATATATTCAATATAATATATATAAAATATTATATATATATATATATATAATATATATTAATATATAATTATATTATAGTAACATATATATATATCATAATCATATATATACTATATGTATGTATATATATTATGTATATATATATATTATTATTATAAATTATAACCTATATATCACTGGTACGTATTAAAGGATCATTAGTTGAATTTTATCCTACCTCAATATTCTGTTAAATCATACAAGAATAGGTTTTCAATTTACAAGACTTTCTAGATATTATATTTTCAATTATTTTATCTCTAGTAATTTAAATAATTATAATTTATTATTTAATTCCATAAGTATGTTTATTGAACATAAGTCGTTTTCTACATTCAAGTAATTATTTTTTGTATCATTGTGAAATAATAATAAAGTTGTTATTGGCTTGCGATTAAACATTTAAACCTATAAATTATCGTAACCAATTTCCGGACATTTACTTGAGTAATCATGATGGTAGCCAAACTCGAAAGTGAAGATTAGGGGCGTCCAACATTCGTATATTATTATTCGTTAAGTTGAGACATAAAGTGATACTTATATATTCGCGCCATCGCCTTTCTAGGATTTCTATATATTTCATGTTATTGATACATGTGGTATACATATTTATATGCTTTTAATCTGTCTCTATTTTACGAAATTTATTACACTAACTAACGATAGTTATAGCATCTTTCAAATTATAACCTTACTTAATAATAATAAAAAGATATTTGATGATTATTTTTCATTTGTATCTGCTAACATATATTACATCTTAAATCTAGTAGATTTTATATTTAATTAGATTAGAATTAGATTTATATTTTATTTAATATATTATTTTTAAATAAATGCATTAACATTATTATAATTTAAATATTATTATTTTATTATATAATTTATTTATATTATTATATTTTATTATTATTTTTATTTATTATTTTATATTATATTATTATTTATGTTTAATTTATTTTTAATGTTTATTATTTTTAATGTTATGAATTATTATTAAATGTTACTAATATATGTACATGTAATTTATTATGTATTATTATATAATTTTTATATTATTATATATATTAATTATTATTATTATTATATATATTATATTATATTTAATTTTTATTATTATATATTATTTTTAATATATGTTTTGCAAATTTTATTATATATATAGCTTCTATAAATTTTGATAATGTATTATAGAATGAATTTTACTATGCTATAAAAGGTATTTTAATAGCTGCATGATGATAATTTTATTCTTGAGGATTATCTTGATATATATAATTGATAACGACAGACTTAATTTGAAGAACTTAAATATTATATATTATTTCGTCTCCAGTAAACTATTATAGCGGTTTATCGGTATTTATATGGATAAACTCAAAATAAACATAATCATGACTGTTATTTGACCACAATTGAAGTAGCATTTAACCAATTATAATGCATAAAATAAACAAATTAAAATAATAATAATATATGTAACACTATAAGTTATAATCTTAAAAATTACCATATCATAATATTATTAATTAAACTATTAGATCATAATAAGATGTGTGTTATATCTAGAAAATCCCAATCTAGTCAAATTAAAGTTTTGTGTTGTGTGTGATAGTTTTATAATTCCATTCAACACCCGTCTCACATCTAGATCTTTCCTGAACTCAATAGATATACTATGTTATGAGTATAATATGATAGCAGAGACTCAGGTATAAGTTATAGAAATCAAGATTAGAAGAATAACACTGAATTAAATTTATGAAGAGTTCCATAATTCTAATTTAATAAGATATGAGACTCCAAATATTTTCAGCCCAAACGCAGTTCCTTAGTCTAGTCAAATAACAATATAGAACCAAGTATGCTATTTCACGCTGATAGGAAATTATATGAACTAATTTTTAAATTTCTCAAAATTCTTATGAATATATGAAGAAATAAAAAAAAAAAAAAAGCAACAAAAAAAAAAAAAAAAAAAAAATGCAAAAAAAAACAAAACAAAACATAAATACACACTGGGAAAAAGCGAATAAAATTTCCAAATTCATATCATTCCACCTTAAGAAGCGTTAAAATTGTACGGTGTACTCTTTCGTGCTAGATGGTCTTTTCGTATATATTACATAATTATTATTTATAATATATTAGGTTTGTTTGCAATGAATACTATTTTACTATTTCTTTAGGGTCTATGTGTACTCACGGGGGAGCTAGTAACCTCATAGACAGGATGATTCTCTGTTTCGGTAATAGCATTGCGATCTCTCGCTTTCATAAGCAGTTTTAATAATACGTATAGCAAAATTCGTTTTCTCTCGTATTTTACACTTATGTCATAAACTATGAGAATTGAACTCAACGACTTAATACTAATATAACAGAGACATCTCTATACAATAAGGTTTTTTTTTTTTTTTTTTTTTTTTTACGTTTCCTTCTAATTGCATTCATTCTAAAAACCATTTTAAATATAAAGTTTAATAACACATCAACGTGACTGCTAGAAACAAATAAATATTATAGCGAGAGATGCCGTATATCCGCTTTATATATATATATATATATATTATATATAAATATATATATAAATAATATAAATATAATACCTTAGAAAGGCAACCAAGTAGACTATACTATAACAAAACATTTAAAGAAAAAGCTCCTACTATTAATATATAAAAATATAACATTAGTTACCCTAACTTCAGGGGTGGGCGATGTTCGATACTACCGGAGGATATAAGACTGGCTGTAAGGCCCCTCTCATTCAAAAATATTAGGTGTCTCTTCACACTTTTGAATATAATAATTTCGCTCTCCTATGATATAACTTATATTTAACGGTAATTCTCGCTCATACTTCATAATATAATAAACTGTAATATTTTTCTATAGGTTATTAATATATATTTTTTTTTTTTTTTTTATTTTTATATTGATATACATAATACAATATTAGATAAGAGGTTTTAAGTTATTTTATTATTTATATATATTAGAATATATAAGGGTAAATAATGGAATAATATATATATTAAAATAAATAATTATTCCAATAATTATTCAACCAAAAGAATATAATACTAGTATTATATCAACCTTTGTGAAACGATAAGTGATTTAGGTTATGTGTGTTAATAATATTTGCCGTTACCGATATGGGTGTTTAATTGAATAACAGTAAGTTTTTCTATTATTGTACTATTTGTGGGTACATGATTATAATAATACATATTATTCTAAATATATATGTTTAGTAAAATATAAAAATTTATGTACATAATTTAAAATGTATGTGAAATAATTATCTTAGACTAATATTAATGATTTAGAATAAGATAAAAAAAAAAATTAGAAATATTAGTTAATAATATATAATTGTATATTAATAACGATATCGTAATCTCATAGATACCTATGTCTCACTAATACGATAAAATAAATTATGGCTATTTTTTTTTTTTATAAGCTTAAAACCAAAATATTATTAATTAAATCTATAATTAATTAATAATATATAATATAATTACTAATATATATCGATGTTAATCATTACCTTAGTAAGAGTCATAAGAGGGAGACACTCTCTCATATATAATTAAGAGATGAATATAACTATAATAAATAATAATTAATAAAATAATAATAAAAATTATAAATTTATCAATTTATTTGATTAAAGGATAGAAATAATTATGAGTGTACAAAAAGATTCCATATAAATAATATATGGTATTGATTATATTAGTTAGCGTACCATAAGAATGTCGAAGGCTATGATCTGGGCAGAGCTAAAACAATTGAGACAATTAGGACAAAATGTAGAATGGTATGATATATAATGATAATCAGAATGTAATTTAATTTACCTAAATTGTAATATGATAATTAATAAGAAAGTAACATGACAAAGTAATACCGTTTTTCTATAATTATTATTCCCAGTATTTATTTTGATCTATTACTATAATATAATATATAATTATATATATTATTTAATATTATATATTTAATTATTATTATTATATATCTTATATATATTATATTAATTAAGTAATCTTGCTTTAATTTTTTATAAATAATGTTCTTTTTTGTTGATTTATTGACAAATTATAGTCAGTATATATCTAAATTGCTATTATTTTATTTATTTGAATTATTCTGGAATCCCTTATTTATATATAATTAATTATATAATTTAATATTATTTATTTATTTATTTATAATATAATTTAATTATTTTATTATTATATTAATTATTATATATTATTAATAATTTATTATATTTATTAATGTATTATATTATATTATTATATTATTGTGAGGTCATATATTTAACTACATAGATAACATGTAGTGATGTATATAGTTTATGCATGTACCTAGTTTGTAGTGTTATGTATTATTAATAATGTGTAGCCTATATATATATATATATATATATATATATATAATAGCTATTAGTATAGCTGCCGGTATTCATAAACATCTATTATACACTGTATATATATATAATAGTCATAACAAATAAATAAATATGTCACAAGGACAATATAGGCTCCCATTTCTTACATGGTTTTTTTTATTTTATTAATATGTACAGTAAATATCAAAAATTACGATATGCCATCAGAAGGATGTGGGAGATTATTAGGGTCCTAAGTTTTTGACTCATCAATATTAATCATCACATGATAAAAAAAAAGTGTAATAATAATTAACGTAAAATAATAATAAGTAATTTCCTTATATTTATAGTGTAATATATAGATTATATCGGAAACGGTGTATATATATTATATATTGAGTATATATTAATAACACCACTAGAACTATTTAATGTAAGAATAAAATTTATATGTGTATATATATATTACTTTGAATATTCAACTATAAATTTTTAATATTATACAATAAAATATATGTTTTATAAATAAAATTTTTACTAAATAATTTAATATGGATGTGAAGTTGCTTTTCTTCATAATAAAACAGAAATAGACTCCCGTATTTATTACTATATATACATTTATGTGAAGATACATTAGATATTATATTTTTTTTATTTATTTTTTTTACATTTTCTTATAAGTCTTTTTTCTAAATGATATGTTATATATAAAATGGTCAGAACTCAGAAGCCTTATATATAGTCAGAACACCATATATTTTAATATTATTAT
>JABUQX010082412.1:15000-17164 GCA_015478945.1 Trachelipus rathkii | reverse complement strand
CAATGTTTTAATAAATTACGCTATATGTGTAAGTGAGTGTGCGTGTGAGTGGGTGTGTGTGTGTGTGTGTGTGTGTGTATTTGTGCGTGTGTGTGTTTGTGTATGTGTGTTCTAAATAATAATAACAATAGGCATGAAGTAAATAACACTAAGTATAATAATAAAATAAAAATAAAATGTTTTAATAAATTATACGTTATATGTGTAAGTGAGTGTGCGTGTGTGTGTGTGTGTGTGTGTGTGTGTATGTGTGCGTGTGTGTGTATGTGTGTTCTAAATAATAATTCGCGCGGGAATATTGCGCCTGCGGGCGCACGCGGCGGGCGGGAACGCGGAAATATTGCGCCTGCGGGCGCACGCGGCGGGCGGGGACGCGGCGGGACGCACCAGCGGGTGCGGGGTTGGCTGCCTTTGCGGGTGGGGCTCATGCTGAGCCCTGGTGGTTAGCTTATGAACTAGTGAATTAATTATTATCTATTCTAGTAAAATTAATAATTATTCCTCAATGTAAGTATTTATTATAAATATGATATACACTTAGTAAAAATAAAACACTTTTAATACAAATCAGATAACTTGTGCACCGCTTAACAGCTAAAATGACTATGATTTTAAAATGAGTTTGGGTCTAAAAGATAATAAAACACACACCTGCTCAAATACAAGTTGAAAGAACAAAGTTAATTTTCAAAAGACGATAAAATAATTCTCGACCAATCACATACGAGGTCATATAGAGATAAGGATTACCCCGACCAATCACAAGTAAGGAAAACATTTCCTTTTTACCTGCTTAAAGGATCTTACCGATCCAGCATGTTTCAGTTGGAAATATATTTATAAAAATAATAATAACAATGATTCTTGTCTATACTGGAATTACCTTTTGACCTGGTATTAGGATTAAATTAGACCGTCTACAAAAAGGCTTATCCTAAATTTAGGCCTAAATTTAGGCCTAACGTAGTTATTGCACCACATTTTACAGAAAAAGGTCAGTTTGAAATATATTTTGACCTGGAATTAGGCTTAATTCGCTCCGGGTTACAAAAAGGATTATCCTAAATTTAGACCTAAAGTAGTTATTTCAACACATTTTACAGAGAGAGGTCAGTTTCGTATCTGTAAGGAGTGAGGGTAGTTGTGTTTTCTCGTGATGGATTGTCAATGTACATAGATAATAATAATAATAATAAAGAAAACCAGAATTATTTAAAAACTTTGAAATATTTTTAGTTAACATCGAGTGAATAATATAAATGTAAGTGAATAATTGTTATTTTTAAATAAAAACTTAGAATGATTTTAATAAAATACATGTTATGTTAGCAGAGAAGAACTTATTTTGTTATTTTATACTTATTACATGGCTAAAGATGATGTAAAGCAGTAAGTCAATAGAACAAAACGTGGCATAGCTTGATGTAGAGGGGTGCTAGGGGCTGGCCTTACTGATTTACTGATTTATTGCTTTAAGGTACGTAAAATATATGTTTTTAATAAAATTTCATAAAATTTTAGTAAAAGTTATTTTAAAACTTGATAGTTATAAAATTTATAAACAAAAAAGTATTAACAGTTAATAATAAATTCTTTGTTCAAAGATAATGATTGATTTATTATAGAAGTTTTAAGAAACTTTGAAATAATTTTAGTTATATTTGAATGAGTAATATAAATGTTCGTGTTTAATTAAAACATAAAATGTTTTAATAAATTATACGTTATATGTGTGAGTGTGCGTGGGTGTGTGTGTGTGTGTGTGTGTGTGTGTGTGTGTGTGTGTGTGTGTGTGTAAATCTGTGTGCGAGTGTAAGTAAATCTGTGTGTGTAAGTAAATCTGTGTATGAGTGTAAGTAAATCTGTGTGTGTAAGTAAATCTGTGTGTGCGTGTAAGTAAATCTGTGTGAGTGTAAGTAAATCTGTGTGTGAGTGTAAGTGTAAATGTAAGTGTCTATGGATAAATGTAAGTGTCATAGTGAATGTGTGTATAAGTATCATAGTGAATGTGTGTATAAGTGTAAGTGTGTGTGTGTGACCGCATGTGTATAAGTGTAAATGTAAGTGTCTATGGGTAAATGTAAGTGTCATAGTGAATGTGTGTATAAGTGTCATAGTGAATGTGTGTATAAGTGTAAGTGTGTGTGTGTGTGTGTGTGTGTGT
>JABUQX010082412.1:0-10000 GCA_015478945.1 Trachelipus rathkii | reverse complement strand
GATGGATGAATGAATGAATGAATGAATGAATGAATGAATGAATGAATGAATGAATGAATGAATGAATGATGAATGATAATAGATAGATAGATAGATAGATAGATAGATAGATAGATAGTAGATAGATGATTAGATAGATATATAAGATATATAGATAGATTAGATAGATAGATAGGAATAGATAGATAGATAGATAGATAGATAGATAGATAGATAGATAGATAAATATAAATATAAATATAAATATTAAATAATTTAAATATAAATATATATTACATATAAAATATATATATATATTATATATGTTATATATATTATATATATAGTATATATGATTATATATATATATATATATTATATATATGCATATAATATATATATATACATTATAATATATATAAAGATATATATATATATATATAATATATAATATATTTATATTATATAATATATATATATATATATTACTATTATATATATATATATATATATATACCACTATATTATATATTATATATATATATAAATATTAAATATAAATATAAATATAATATAATATATATATATAATAATATATATATATTATATTATATATATAATTATATATATATATATATTATATATATACTTATATTATATATATATATATATTATATCATATATTATTATATATATATATATATATATAATATATATATATTATATATATATATATAATATTATTATATATATATTATATATATAATATATTATTAAATATATATATATATATATATATTATATATATATATAATATTATATATATATTATATTATTATATTATATATATATACTGTATAATATTATATATATATATATATATATATATTATATATATATATATGAAATTTTATAAGATGATAAAAAAGTATAGGGGGAAATTTGACGATAAAGAAAAAAAAACGAATTTAGAGTTTTTATTTATTGTAATTGCGAGTATTATATATTAAAAGACTAACGCTTATCTATGGAGTGGGACTTGAGTTTAGAATACGTAAGTGTGAGTGAATTCTTAATATTGTATTATGGTGAAGTGTGTGTGATGTGATGGCAACTGAGTTCAAAATGTCTGTGTCAGTGAATGCGTGATCGAAATATTAGAGTGAGCCATTATAGAGAGAGATTAACTTGAGTTATTATTGATTGTGGTCTCCTGATTTATCTACTCTTACCTCTATTGTTCTATCTGCTGTAGACGAGTGGTGCAAAATGTGCTTCTCCACTATCCTGATCTCATTGACACCGTACGGGGGAGTGTGATCGGTGGAGAGAGTTGCTGTGATGTATTATGATTGTGCATTACGACCCGGTGTCGCACGACACCACATGTACGTGCGCGTCTGCGCAATCGGCGGCCGTGCCGGGCCTGGCCGGGCGGATTGGATAGGGTGGCCGGCGGTAATTATTAGTTTCTTTAATCCCCTACACTCCTCCCCATCTCATTATGCGCTATGTCACTTTGATGCATCCGGTGATATATTATGATTCTGGGATCCCCCAGCGATCTTAGGTCTGTCTCTTGAGTGCCGCGGATGTATTATTGTGATCTCGTTGTTCAGCTACATTGGTCTTCCTGTCTGGCCAGACTGATTAGGTCTGAGGGCAGGTATTGAGTTTAATGTTCAACATTCCGCTGTGTCTGAGAGTCTCGTCGTGTGGTATTCTTTATTCTTCTTATGTATTGTTACTCCGTGATTATTACTATAAGGTTCGTATGGGCCGAGCGAAGAAGGTACATTCTTCTATTTTTCTAAAACAAATTCTCCACAGCACAGTGAACACGTCAGGGGCAGTCAGACGAGATGGTGCCGGCCCGGCACTGCGGCTTCTAGCAGCGTGGGAGGGGAGGCGATGCAACCCCGGGGGGAGATGAGCCCGACTACGACGGAGAGGCGTCGAGCCAGAGGAGAGCGCATCTATGAGAACTGAAGGCGGGCCCGGCCCAGGGAATAATAGTCATAACCAAGATATGTACGAAAAGGTAGTCCTTGGAGTGATTATAATGATTCTCTGGAAACTGTAAGTACAGTGTGCATCAATTGTTATAAAAATGAAACTAAGATGGAGCTTAAGTATATAGTTGGAAGTTTTGATAAGGAACTCATAGGTAGAGAAGAAAAAGGAGGACCTTATGAGCAACGGTTGTGGACGCTCTTAACACTCTCTCATGTTCACGATAGTCTACAGTCTCACAACGTGAAGTTTCTGGAAAATAAGGTACCCTATTTTAAACTTGACATTAAACATAAAATAATAGAAGATTATTTAAGATCGTTAAAAATTGATATTAGATTAATTGGAATCAAACAATCTCTCATCACCTACGACAGCGTACTTAGGGTGAGTCCGTAGTGCCGCTGATAATATACTAGGGGTGCTATTATATAGGGCTACCATAGCTCACGGGGAGGTAGGGAGTATAGGGGGCTATATAGTTCATACGTATAGGCGGCGTGACGCCAGCTTAGGCTGGTAGTGGCGAGGGTAGGCTGGCGGGGGTGTGGCCCCGCGGGTAAGCATACTAGTGAGTAACCCTACCCGCGAGTCCTACTAGTAGGTAGTAGTAAGCGTCGGTATATATATATAGAATATATATATATGTGATAGGTATACCGATACTAATATATGCTTGGGGTAGTAGCGAGCCATATACTCCTGTGACGAGGTGATACCGGTAAGGCTCGGCTATATATAATATATATATATATATATATATATATATATATATATATATTTATTATATAATTTATCTTATATATATAATATAGATATTATATAATATATATATCATATATATATATATATAATATATATATATATATATATAATATATATATATATATATATATATATTATTCTATATATATATATTATAATGTATTATATAATATAGTAATATATATATATATATATATATATATATAGTATATATAGCGTTAATATTATATAATATATTAGTAATATAATAATATATATATTATATATATAAATATATATATAAATATATATAATATATATAATATATATAACTATATAAATATACTATATATATATTAATATAATATATATATATATACATACTATTATATCAAATATAATATAATATTAATATACTATATAATATATATATTACTATAATATTATATATATATATAGAGAGAGAAGACGAGAGGACGGAGTGGCACCTGGAGCCGGGGGCGGGAGCAGGATGAGACGACCAGAGCCGAAGGCACAGGGACGACGAGGCCGCCCGACCCGACCCGACCGCCCGCACCGAGAGTGGATGAGAGGACTGAAGTGAGAACAGCACTTGATGGTGGATATTGAGAATGGGTCCCGATGGCGCTATTTCGGGTTTGTGTGTGGAAAAAAAAAAAGAAAAAAAAAGAAGAAAACAGAAAGAAAAAAAAAAAAAAGAGAAAAAAAAAAAAACAAATATCGGCAAGAGCTATCGATTCTGGATATCACAGAAGTGTTGCAATTCGCTCGAGGACTGGTTGCGTCATATTTGTGTCACGGCTGTGTAAAGATGCTTGTGAAAAGTTAGATTGTGAGTGGGCGCAGTCGCCGACAGTCTCTCTTGTGCAGTTCACGTAGAAGTGCCAAGCCACATTAACCCGAGAGAACTAGTACGTGATTAGGTACTGAGGGAGGGACTAATTATATAGCCCTCACGGCATATATGATGCTTAAGGTAACCCTACTGGAGATATAGGGTCGAGGGCGTCTAGTACAGTAGGAGTCTCTGATAATTCTTATATATCATAGTATGATAGTCGTAGTGAGTATAATACATATCAGTAGGTATGAGGTGAAAGCTCTCCGTACGACTACCTGAGTAGACGAATAGATATATATATCATATATATATGATATACTATACTATAAATATGAGATGCATGATATATCATTATGACCACCTACTTATATATATATATATATACTATATATTATATACTATATACTATCCAACATATATACTAATAATATTTATATATATATATATTATATATTATACTAATATATACCTATACATATATATATATATATATATAGTACTACATATATATATATACTATATAGTATATATACTGTATACCTATATATATAGCATATACTACTATATGAGATGGTAGGTAGGTAGTAATAGATATAGTACTGAGGATACCTATAGTAATGGAGGTGATATGACGATACGCGGTACCTACCAATACGGGGGTGGGGGGAAAAATCACTACTAAGCCATAAACTATTATAATAATCATCACTAGCCTATTATATCAAGTGGATTAGACTCCAGGAGCCAGACAAATCCAAAATATTAATATTGGTTATTCTTAATAATTTTAGCCGGAAATACATTAAATTTATTGGGTAACCTAACCTAATCAAACCTAACCTAACCTAACATAACCTGACTTAACCTAACCTAACAAACTTAACCTAAATTAACCCTACCTTTTAACGGAGTCAACACACTTATAAATTCCAAAATTAATAATATATATATATATATCATATATATATATATATATATAATTATATTATTATTATATATGATTATTATATTATATATATATATAGTATTTATATAACTTATATATATTATATATATATATATATATATTATATATATATATATATATATATATATATATATATACTATATATATGGATATATATATATATATATATAATATTATATATATATAATAGTATATATAATATATGACATTCGGTAGGATCTTCCCTGTAATTTTTTGTGGGAAAAAAGAGGTAAAAATTTGGTAACTTCTTTCTTTACTCTTTTTCTATGTACGTTATCGAACAAAATCTTACTAAAGCGCTCTCCAATAGCGCCAGATGCGCTATGATTTTTTTAAATAATCCAAAGTGAAATAAATTCATAAATATTAAAAAATAAATTACATTAGGGTCAAGGTCTCATTGATACCGTTACGAGTAACAGGAGATATGTTGAGTCAACGTCTACTTTACGATGGATTAAACTTATACGTATTTCATTTTGATTATTATTCTTCGTATTAACAACCGTTTGAAAACGCGTCATCGGCAACCTTTATTCTTTTTGCTTATTGCGTTTAAAAAAAAAAAAAAATAACCTAAAGTGGAAAAAAGGCAAAAATTTAATAAAACTAAACCTTCGATGAAAAATCCTACTCATAGCCATATACATATATAACACGTATATATATAAATATTATATATTTTATATATATATATATATATATATTATTTATATATATATATATATTATATATATATATAGTATATAATACTATATATATATAGGCATGTCCATAAAGTCTTTTACAATTTGAAAAATTTATTACAGAGGCATTTGATACACTCAGTGATTATCAAAGATTTTAATCTCATTGCATTTTTGTTTTCCTGCCGCTCTGTTGAATAGGTTCTGGTAAATGAAATCCTACAAAATGGCTACTCCTCCAGGAAAGACACAATGTATTCCGTGGTATATTGAAACAAAATCGAATACGCAAACTCTTGGAAGCATACAGGAAAGAAATTGATTGGAAGAGGTCCATGTCACGAGTAGGCCAATTCGTGGCATCGGATAAGTATTTATGGAGACTGGGAGAGTGTTGAATAGGGAGAGTGGACGACCAAGATTATCTGTGGAAAACATCGATCGTGTAAAAGAAGAACTTTCTAGCTCTTCTACAAAATCCATCCGTACTGCTGCCAGATAGTTACAGCTACCAAGCTTAACAGTGCCCAAATCCATGCATGTATCGAACAAAGATACGGGACATCAATGCCCTGAAGCATAGGATCACTGATGCCATACTATAATATAATATATTATATATATTATATTATATAATATATATATATATAATATATAATATATATATATATATTATATCTTATATATTATATATATACTTATATTATAATATATATATATATATTATATATATATATATATTTACTATATATATATATATTATATTATATATATAATATTATTATATATATATATATATCTATTATATACTATATATATATATATACTAATATATATATACTAATATATACATATATATACATACTATATAGATATATTATATTTATATATATATATTATATATTCATACTCCCTATTTATATATATATACTATATTATATAATTATATTATATATATACTTATATATTTATTAATGGCTAATTCAGTAGGATCTTTCAGCCTAAATGGGATACATTTAATGAAAAATTTTGCTATTTTTTCCACTTTAAAAGGTAACTTTTTTCTCTTACCAATAAGCTAAAGATTAAAGTGCCAGTTCATTTCAAAAACGGCTATGTTAATACGAGAAGCAAATTAAAGAAAAGTATTTAAAGTTTAATCTTATGTAAATAACGTGTTACTCACCGGATCTTACTTAAATCATCACAACTCTCACTTACATGTAACTTATTTCTAATTATTCATAATTATTTTCACTTTCAGACATTGCCTAAAGGAAAAAACCTACCCGAAATTCGAAAGCTTTGTACATTTCTTTTTCGATAAAGAACAAAGGAAAAAAATTCAAAAAAATTAACAAAATTTTTACGTCTTTTTCCCATGAACTTATTTAGAGGAGGAAAGATCCTTACCGAATATATACTTCATATTTATATTATTATATATATATCTATATATATATTATATCATATATTATATATATAATATAGTATATATATTATATATATATACTATATTATATACTATATATATATATATATATATATTAATATATATATACTATATATATCTACCGTATCTATATATATATATATAATATATATACTTAAGTATATATATTATATATATATTCATAATACTATAATTATATATATACTATATATATATATTATATATATATTATATATATACTATTATATATACTATATTATTATACCATTGGTAAAGAACAAGGTGCTTTTAGGCACGTGGTTAGATGATGTGAAGCCTCACCCACCCCTTTTTCACATTCTTTTTCAACAATCAGAATGCAAAGCAACACAACCCATCCCAAAAGAAGACATCCAAATGTATTACTCAGCATCTTTATGCCAATTTACAAAACAGACAGGAGCCTACTGACATGAGAACATTAAAACAAGAGACTAGCTCTATGGCAAGGTGTTAGTGACCGCACCACCCACTAAAACTCGATGCCCTGAGTACAGGTAATACTCTTACTCAAGTTTAGAACACAAACAGTCAATGTATATGAGAGCATCAGTCGCAAGCCGTCAGTGTAAAGACATAAAATGGATGTCAAAAAAGTGAAATTGTTTAATATCTCAATAGCGCGACAGTAGCCGGGCAGCGTAGTGTACAACTGCATCTCCGTTAGCGCTCCTATTATACAAAATTTGCATATATGGGACTCGGGCTTATGAAAGACAATCTAGAGATTGCGCCCCGATGACAACGAGAAAACCAAAAAGACCGCTCTAGCAAATGATAGAGAATGCTACGTGCAAATGAAGCCAGTCCGCACCTACCTAATTAAATGCGCAGGATTTGAATTGGTTCTATGTGTGCTGATCCTGAAGAGACGTTTCGAGAGGATGGTAGAGAGCTTTGGCGCCAGCGGTGTCGTAAAAGGAGGCGGTTTGAAAAGTAAACGTAGATGAAGAGTAAGAGTTCATGGTTGTGAGTAAGGACCAGTCCTCAGGGGGATGTCTATGTTAGGATGGTGAGCAGCGTGGAACAAGATGTCTGAGTTTAAATATTTAGCGTATATGTTTAGATGAAAAGGCGAACGGATGATGCAGAGAACTGTAGGTAGGAAAGTTGTGAAATGGCAGGAAGGTGGTGTGCAGTAAAATCGTTGGTGGATGTAAGGGACTAAGTCTTGAGTGCGATATGGTCTTACATGAGTGGTATTGTGTTTACCTGTGTTATGTATAGTAGTGAGACCTATGGTCGTCTGGAATAAGAAGGTATAGATCTAAATTACCATTGTAATTCAGATGGACAATCTTAGGCGAGTGTTAGGTGTGAGAAGAATTGGTAAAATGAGTAATGAACGTATTAGAGAGTTGTTGTGGTGTGAAGAAAGGGTGTAAATGACGAGAATAATGAAAGTACATTGAAAGGGTTTGGTCATGTGGAAGGATGAATGAATAGTCGGTGGTTAAGCGGATGTATATTAGCTCGGAGTGTGTGCTGGGAATCAACCCGGCTGGCGAGACCAAAGGAAAGCTCGCGATTGAGTCTGTACAAATGAGCTGTGTGGCAGCGGAGAGAAATGTGGAGTTCTCAGAGGCGGAATAATTGCCGCTAATAAGGAGTGAAGGCGTGGTTTTAGTTGAGGGGGTATCCGTTGTGCCCACCTGCGACCAAGGTTAGGAACCTCGTTACACTGGACGATATTGATACTATTGAAGGATCCGTTCGACACCGGATCCCATGAGCTTCTAGAGGTAGAATTTTCTGACTGCGACGAAGTTTCTCACTTAATAGGTTTAGAGGGGCACGGTAGGAACTAGTCTTTCTTTTGCGCTTGTGTCATACTCTTCTACTTTTCTGTTTCCCGGTGGCTATCACGCACTTACTTACCTAGCTCGTCTTGAAGGAACGCTCCTCAAAGATCACTATTTAAATATTATATATAATATATATATATTATTATACCTAGTACTCATATATATACATAACAATACCATATATTATGTATATATATTTATACATATACAACATAATATAAAATCATTATTATTATCAGTATCATTATATATATATACCATAATATATATACCTAATATACATAAATACTACTATAATATAATATACTAACTCTATACTCATGATATATACATCGTAAAAGAAAGCAAGACCAAGACCGTACGAACAGCAATACCAAAAACTCTATTATATAATATATATACTACTATATATATATATTAAATATATATTATAATATTTATATATATTATATATATATATATATATATCGATATATATTTATTATAGTATATATATATATATATATTTATATATATATATAATATTATAATATATATATATATATATATATATATATTTATATATATATATACTATATATATATATAATATTTATATATGTAACTCAGGGAAAAAAACCAACTTAAATCCTATTAAGCGAGCCATCGTCAGATTAATTTAAAAAAAAAAAAAAAAAAAAAAAAAAAAAAAAAAAAAAAAAAAAAGCAGGTTATTTACAATCTTTGAAAATAGTTAATTATTTAGAGATGCAGCTAAAAATTCTAAAATATTGAATAACTAAAATTAAAAAACGGGAGTATGAAAAATGATTGAAATAAAATACTATGAGAATTATTAACAATCTGGCTACATTAAATTCGATTTTTATTATTATTATTATTATTATTAATGTTATTATTATTATTACTTTTTGGAATTTTAGAAATTTTCTTTGGAATTTTTGTGAGGGAGGATGGATGGGGGGTGAGGGGCGGGTGTGGAATTGTCGAGTCAATTTGAGATAGAATATTTGCTTAGATACAAAAATAATTTGAAAAGCGTCTTAGGGTATCGTGTTAGTCTCGAATGTTGCTTTATTCATCCTTAGACCGCATGTTATACACTATTTTTATCTTAGTATATTATATATAGTAGTAGTAGTATATAGATAAGTGATGAGTGATGTATATTGTAGGTTATACTTATGGGTAGGTATATTAATGTATATATATATATATATTATTATATATATTAATATATATATATCTTATATATATATATATATTTATATATATATATTATATATATATATATATATATATATATATATATATATATATATTATTTATATATATATATATATATATTATAATATAATATACTATATTATATTATATATATACTATATACATATATATAGTATATATATATATATATATCATATATTATTAT
>JABUQX010082411.1:12500-15000 GCA_015478945.1 Trachelipus rathkii | reverse complement strand
CAGCGCTGCCTCAACCTCCTGCACCATATATATTATTATATATATATAATATATATATATATATATATAAATATATATATATATATTATATTATATATATATACTATATATATATATATAATTATATATATATATATATATATATATATATAATATATATATAAGATTATATATATATATATATATATACCCATTTGCGTTGGTCATGATGACATTCCGTACTAATGGTATCGCCTTTCTGTTCTGCTTCATATCACACCATCACTTTCAGACAAACATCTTAGAGACACCACCTTTTATCCACATATCATATACAACATACTTATATCCACACCCTCTTCTAGACAACATCTTACAGACATCCCTATCCTTTATATCCCTATGTGTAGAGAAAATATTGCCCACATCGTTTGTCCCTGTGTTGTCGTAGAAGGCGACTTAGGGACGGTGGTAGTTAGGTTGGCTTCCCTACCACTTATCTTTTGCAGGAATGCTAATGCATGCCTCTGGATAAGGTCGTGATCGCCGTTAAGCAGCTTCTATTTTTTTAGGCAAAAATGTATGAATTGTATGGGGAATCATGAAGGTCAGAGGAATACAATGTCGAGGGAGAAGAGGAGAGAGGGTTGAGGATGTATTTAGAAAGGGCAATTTGATTTGCTCGCTGTCTGGACTGAAGCAAAGATGAAAGGGGAAACAGTGGAAAATGAGTGATGTGGTGTGAAATAAGTTTGTGTTGGTGTGGAAAGGAATGAGAGAGGGATAGGAAGAATTGCAATTCTTACATGAGTGAACTTGTTGTAGAGAGATATGGTAGATTTTGTGTGTAAGTACTAGAATTCTAAAGTTAAATTTAAGTTTGAAAACGTCAAATTTGTGTGGTTGCAACTTATGGTCCATCTGAGGGTAATGTGAAGAGAGTGGAATTTTCAGGGATAATCTGAATGATGTTTTGGATAAAGTGAGTAGGAGATTCAGTTTATTTGCCACGTATCCGTCCACCCAAGGATTTTTTTTTTTTTACAGTTGTCACCCACTCACGGGCAGAAGCCCTATTCAAGAGGGGGGTGTAGTAAGCTCAAATGTCACCTCTAGCCGCAAATTATTCCCATTTTGAGCACAAGACGCAGGCTTTAAAGTGAGGAGATTAAATTCAGCAGGGAACAGAAGATGGAAGAGAATTCCACAGAACAGAGTTGGTGGGAAAGAAGGAAGCACCACAGCAACTAGCCTGGGGTTACCAATGTCAACACAAAACTCGTTTGCGCAGATACAGGCACCCCTTGTCGCTAATGAGGGGTCGTTACAGGTGGTGGGTATGCGAGCTGATAAGTTTCCCTCGAGCACCATGGCCGCTGCGGTACTATAGGATAGAGATAAAAGCTCCCAAACATCGCGCCGCCACAAAAGATAGAGGGTCAAGTGAACTGGAAAGTACAGAACAGTTTAAAAGCATTTTGGCCTTTGACTCGACTCTACCCAAAATCAGGCCAAGGATGTTTATGTCAAACATGGGGAGACGATTCAGATGAACCGTCGAAAGATATGAAAGTTAGGTGGTTTTGGAGAAGGAGATTTGTTGAAGTTAGGTAGCTTTAAAGAATTGAATTTCACAAAGGTTGAGAACAAACCCCACCCGGAAATTTCTATGGCAGATCAGCGTGAATAGAATCGGAAAGATTAAAACGAGAGGACAATTCTAGAAGTAAAGAGGAGAGCAGAAATTGATATGTGGTGAAGAATGAAGGGGTTCGAGTCATCGCCGATATGAGTTGGATAAAGTTAGACGGTTGCAGGTGCAGAAGATTCTAATGAAAAAGTAGGAATCCAATAGGAGATAAGACAAGAACCCCTGACGAACCACCAAATTAATATAGATTGAAAAAGAATGTCACCCCATCAATCCAACAAGCCCGACACTGAGCGATTTGAAAGAAAGACTACACATAAAGTAAGCACAAAAGTGAAGGAGGAAACCCCAAAAGGAGGGTGGAGCTTGGAGAGCAGTGACGCATGCCATGCTCGGTCAAATGCTTTGTATATGTCAAGCGCCACAACGCGTCTCCCCGTAGTTTCTATGAGCGAAAATTCATAAATCGGTTAAATAGGAAAGTTTATCACCAGTAGACCTCGAGCACCAAAAGCCGTACTGGCGATCGAAATGAATTTCCAGATGATTTAAGAAGTGAGAGTTGAGAAGGGTTTCAAATCTTAGAATAGAATACATGTAGAGCCTATAAAGCGATATTTGAATTATCAGAGCGCTTCCTTTTTTTCGAAATAGGTTGGACATGTGCGAGCTTCCAACACTGAGGGAAAGTGTTAGTATTGAGACATAGGGAGTATAGTTGAACGAGGGGAGAGGATAGCACGAAAGCACACTTCCTCAAAACTCGGGGAGGAATGCCATTCGGGTCACCCGCCTTCCTAACGTTCATAGATTTAAGGGGCCCAAGCATCCGATCAAATGTAATCACAGGCAAAGGCATAGGATACCTGA
>JABUQX010082411.1:0-7500 GCA_015478945.1 Trachelipus rathkii | reverse complement strand
AGAAAATTCGTTTACTGACTCAATCCACTTTTTCTTCGATCTCCCAGCCGTCGGTTTTTCAACACACTCGCCATTATACATCTGCTTAAAAACCGACTATCATTCATTTCCTTTCCACATGACCAACATCTCAACATACTTGCATTTTATTCTCTCGTTTACCCCTTTCTTCACACCACTTTCAAGTTTCTAATATGTTCATTCCTTCATTTTTCAATTCTTCTCACACCTGCACGACCCTAATTGTTCATCTGAACACATTGAACTTTAGATCTATTACTTCTTATTCCAGACCATAGTCTCACATACTATTAAATAACACAGTAACAACATTACCCTCATGATAAGGACCCATAGAGCATAAAGATTAGTCCCTTTTTTTTTACATTCAACAACGATTTAATTGCACCAGCCACCTTCTTGACATTCACAACTTTCCTACTACACTCTGCATCATCAGTTCCCTTCTCATCCAACAATCATACCCTAAATAATCTTAAACTCAGACACTTGTTCCAGCGCTCACCATCTAACATACTTCACACTGAGGTCTGTCCTCACTCACAACCATAACCTAACTCTTATCAATGTTTACTTTCAAACCCCTCCGTTTACACACCCTGCAAATCTCTCTTACCAATCCTCTCAAACTCTTAAATTCGCCACACAAACCAAATCATCTGCATAATAATAGGTAGGGCACCTCCACTCATCTCTATCATTCTAACACCATTCCTGTCACGCCCCCCTTCAATTCTTTCATAACCCATCCATTTACAAAATGAATAACAAAGGAGACATAACAACCCTGCCTCACTCCGCTATTATACTAAACCAATCACTTTTGATACCATTTATTCTTACACACACCTCACTATCATCAATACATACTTTTGAATTCCATTCAGAAAGCCTGTCACCAACCTATATATCACTAACACTGCCAAGACTTCCCTATTAACCCTATTCATACCCCTGTTGGCAAATCATAAACCTTAAAATACAATTTATTTCCTCTCTCTTAATTTTTCTATCATTTTGCTTCAATGTAAAGTTTTGATCCACACATCCTCTTACCACTTCCTAAACGCACCTGTTCTTCACCAAATCAGTCTTCAGTCACTACTGCGCCTCTTTTCGATCAAACACACCAGCATATATCTTCCCACAACACTCAATAACTAAATACCCTATAATTTTACAGTTCCCTTTATCTCCTTACCCTTATATAAAGGTACTATTACTCGCTCTCCTCCAATCCCTCGAAACTATACCTCCATAACGCTTTATTACCACAGCTTCAGATCCAATCCAATCACCATCTTGCCTCCATTCTTGATCATATTTCACCAGTAATTTCATCTCTACCTGCAGATTTACCATTCTCAACTTTCTCACTCTACCCATTTCCTCCCCTTTGCTAATAACCTCATTCCCCAAAATACCATCCTTCTTGCACCATCAAACCCACACCACAGTCAATTATTCACCTCATCATTACTTTAAACATTATCTAGATTTCAAAGTATGCTTCCACACTTCCATCACATCTATTTCATCAATTACAAAAAACACCATCCCTATTCATTATTCTAGCAGGTTTCCCTTATTCCAATTCTTAACCTTTCGCACTGTTCCTTCCAGAAGAGCTTCCTATCCCTTGTAAGTCCCCATCATCCTCCTTCCAACTGTTCATTTACTCTTCTTTTCTCTTACGTTATGCATCTTTTAGCATTCCTTTTTTCCTCTTTATATAATTCCAAGCATCTATCTTTTGAAACCTTATCATTTGCTTTTAGTACATTCACCACGCTTCTTTATTTACTTTTAACCGCTTGCATCACCTCTTCATTCCACCATCACGTAATCATTCTTACTTACTTCTTTTGCACTGCTAACAATTGCTTCCAGATTTATTCAGTTTCACTTGTTCACATTCAAACGATTTACTTGCGAGCGTTCTTACATACTTATCCTTATTACCTTGTTCACATAAACTTCTCACTCTTAATTTACCCACTTCCTTCGTATCACCTTCTCCTCTTCATCCAAGTCCCCACTAACTTAATTTGACATAAATAAAAAAAACATAATGATCTGATAATCCCATTCCTTAAACTTCCTCACTGATTTAACCATTCAGATAAATTACTTTCCATCTCCTTCTTTCACCAACACAAAATCAATTTTACTTTTCACTTCGATACCATTCTCTACCTACACCAACTCTGATATACTTATGGATACTCTTGGTGTTTAAAGAAAGTATTACTTCACACATACCTCTCCCTCACAGAAATCATCACCTTCCTACCATTCTCATTTTCTAACGACACCCCAAAACCACCTGTTTACGCATCCTCTTTTAATTGATCATGTATATATAATATATATTATATTATATATATATATATTATATTTCATATAATATATATATAATATATATATATATATATATATATATATATATAAGTAATATACATATATAGTATATATATACCCTGTATATTTAAAAGCCGTAATTTAATATCAATCTTTAGTCCTAGAAGGGGTCATTTGGTAATTTAAAACACCCTTTAATATAACATAAAAAGAGGTAATATTAAAATATAAAATAACAAAAACAGTCAAATTTCAGTGGTATTTAAAACAAAATGACCGTTTTTTTTTGACAAAAAAAACCAATTAAAAAAAACCGTTCTTTTTCACAACCCTAGTTAAACATATTTAATTTAGTGATATAATTATTTGGAAATTTATTTGCTAATTTAATAAGTTGGAAGGAAATGGCCCCAAGGATTGAAACAGTCTGCAAGTTGATTTTGGAAGAATGCTCTTGTGTGATACATATAATTATGAAGGCTTATTTGAAAAAAAAATTCTTTCCTTTTCTTTCAATTATAGCATTGAAAATAAAGCCACTTGAATATTTTTGTGTGAATGGGCTCACACAAACATCATTTTTTTACTATAAGTACTAACAAAAAAACAAAGTTTATCTATAATTAGTGGAATAGCGAATGTGAAGGATGTAATTAATCATTCTGTTTACGTATCACCACCACATGACCACTCTTTGGATGTTAGCTCACAGGACCAAAAATTTTGAACCTTTTGGGGCCCACTGCTCCTCTTTCAAATAAATGAAGAAAATTCAGGAGAATAAAGCCAATTTAAAGGCTAGGTTTCTGTTTATTGTAATTTCTTCTTAGTTTTGTTATAAAATAGCTTGATTAAATTTAATTAGATCAGGTTATTAAGACTTTGTATTTCTATTGATCTCATATTCAACCCCCCTTTTTGTCTGAAATAAAATATGAAACAAAGTTACCATTATACCAAATATTGTACTGTACTATGGTATGCACTACTAAAATAGCCAAATTTTTTAACAGGGCTGTGGAGCTGGAGTTGCAATTTCAATCAAAGAGTCTTAAATTTTCCACAAGACCAGTCAGAATTAAAGCTTAACCTTTCAAGTGAGTTGCAGCTAGAGTCAGAGTTGAAAGCTCCATGGGAGCAGGAATCAAAGTTGAAAGTTCCAATATTTTCATCCTTTACTTCATTAAGTTTTACAACCATTCATCATATTTTCCATCCATGCATTGCTCATTTTAAAAGATTTCCACAACTTATCTAATGGTTTATTTCTTGTTTCCTCTTTACTATTTAATTCTTTACTATTTTTTACCTAATTCAAAAATTTTCACAAACTGCATGAGACTGTATATTACCTTCGATTGAATTATTGTTTTCGATTCTGACCAGCATACTACATCTACTGTATAAATTTGGATGCAGAATGTCATCAGGATTTGCAAAGTTTTTGTTGCGTTATCTACATATTTTTCACATCATATCCTGAGGATTTTTCACTCACCCATTGATTAGTTCCTCCCTGGTTCTTTCCACACTTTTAAGAATACCGTCACTGTCTGCCTTTTGAAGCTAATGCCAATCAAGTGATAGGGGTAGCAAAGTTAGTGTTCAGGACTTAGGTTCTCTCTCTTACCCAGCTATCTCCCCATGTTTCTGGCGGTTAGTTCTTCCTTACATTCGTCTCTTGGTCTTTGTCCCTTTTGACTTTTAAAAAATAGGCTGTGAGGAATCACCACCAGTCCATGTTTATCTAGATGATATTCTATGTAGCTATAACTAAAGACTTTAAAAATCATTTAGCATTGCTCAATAAAGTATTAGGAAGATTGGAAGAGAGATCTGAAAGCAAAGTTAAAAAAGTGCTCTTTGGCAAGAAATGAGATTCAATACTTAGGACACATAATATCAGAAACAGGAATAAGAAAAAATAAAGAATATTTTGATAAAGTAAACCCTTACAAAGTGGAAAATATAAAAACTGTTGGTGATTGACATTCATTTTTGGGGCTAACACTTTGGCAGCGTAAATTTAGGAAAGATGCAGGTGATTTCTAAATCTCTCACAAAATTGATTTGCTCACCTAAAAGGAACAACAAGATTGGAATAACACAACCTAAAAGAATCTTTTGAGAAACTGAATCTCCTGGCACTAAATGATAATACATTATCTTTTCCAGATTTTAATAGTCAACAACAAATGATAGCCTCATCAGATGCTTCTTTGAAAGGTGCTGGAGCGGAATTAATTCAATATCAACCCCATAAACACAGAAAATATATTCCCAAAACTATTGCCCTCACTAGTATGGCATTCACCAATGCCCAGGAAAATTATAGCACCATTGAAAAAGAATTAGCCGCCATCAGATGGGCTCTAAAACATTTAAACCTTTCCTTTTATGTATCCTCCCATTTATTCTTTGGATGGATCAGCCACCAAAATATTTGTTTTCCATAAAGAACATTGCCACTCAGTTGGTCAGAACCTTAATGGATCTTCAAGAGTTTGATTTTGAAATTGAATACCTACCTGGCAAAGAAAACATTATTGCAATGGGTTGAGCAGGAATGTGGTGAATTCTCAAGTAATAGTAAGTGAAATTTTGAAGAAGATTTCACTTTAATTTATTCTCCTATAGGAGGCCCAAATTGTTTAATGTCTTTACTATCAGATCATGAGAGACGAAAAATTAAAGAATATTTGGAGAGAGAAATCTTAATCTGAAAAATTAAAAGGAATTTAATTTATTTTTAAGACAATTAATGGTAAATGAGCTTCTAAGGGCCCAAAAGAAATATATATAAAATTGATGCTAGAAAAAAGATCATTAAAAGCATGGTAGACTTAAGAAATAGCTCCCAATTTTGACTTTTTAAATGATTTCAGTAAATTTGTGTTATATATGATTTGGTTCAGAAAACATTCCTGATGAAATCTGTGTGTAATTCTGATATGGATCCACCAGTATCAGTATTTTATCTGCATTCTTTATCTGGTGGTCAAGTGCAACTTATTCAACCTAATCAGGGAGAAAATTGCAAAACATTTTTTGAACACTGATTGGTTCCATTTGGGCACGCTAAATTTGAAGAGCAATATGCTATAGAATCAAAACCCCTTTCTAGGGATAACACCTTTTAAAAATAATACTTTTGAGTTAAGATTTATTACAGATAGAAATAAAGAGCCAGTAGTTTACTGCTTTGCTGATGAGGAAAACTTGCAAATGCAAGAATTCATTGAAGACAGAATGAATAATTGTGAGGGAAATTGTAACCATTTACACACCAAAATTTCAAAAACTATGATACTGATTGATGACTACAAATTTTGTGGAATATTAGACACAGCATCATCTGTGAATTTAATTACATGTTCTGCATTTACCTACTTAAAGAAGAAAGTAAGAAAGGAAAAGTTGGCACTTCCACATCCCATAAGTATGGTTGGTTTTAATGGAAGCAATTGGTTAAATAAATATGTAATTTTGGATTTAAAAATTGATGAAAAACTTAAAAAACGTTCCCTTTGCATTAATTAATGACCATGTATTTGGAAAACATTCAAACTTTTGTTTGATTATAAGTATCAATGCTCTTACACAATTAAAAACAAAACTAGATTATAACAATTTTTTCATTTTTATGGGCAAGTCTGTTTTTCCTTTCTTAAACAATCGTTCAGTATTTGATGTAATTATGGAGAGTATTATGCCAATCGTTACAATAACGTTTCAGATGAAATTTTGGATGGAAACACTAAGAAAAGAACAAAGTACAAATGCACTAAGAACTCTTAAGTCCTGCATCCGTGAAAACCTGCAGATTTCAAAATTATTCCTCAAGCTGAAAAGATTTTCTAGATTTTATCAGAGAATAACATTAAAGGGTGAAATTCTATATTTCCAAAGCCATCATAAGGCTCAGGTACCAATAGTATCATTTCCGATGTTGGGGTCACTATTCGTAGTGGCTAATATATAAACAGTACACCACCAATATATATATATATATATATATATATATATATATATATATATATATATATATATATATATATATATATGATATATATATATATATATTATATATATATATACCTATATATATATATCTATATATATATATATATATATATATATATATATATATATATATATATATATATATATATATATATATATATATATATATATATATATACCATCATCTGGGGGAAAAGGGTTCATTTTTTAGTTTTTTTAAGAAAATAGTAAGTTGCCAAAATTCCATTTTTTATATTTTTAATAAAAATAAATGATAAAATAAAACATTATTTCCATACCAATACTATGCTAAAATATGAAAAACGAAACTTGCATTACAAATATAATTATTTTGAACTTTTACAAAAATAGATGCAAAAATTTGTTGTGGGGGTAAAAGGGTTCACATACATGGGTGAAAAGGGTTCACTAACTTTTAAATATACTATGGCACATTTAAACCTTCGAACTCTTGACTTTTAAAATAAAAGGTTCCTTTATGTAATTCATGGTTAAGAATTTTTGAAATTTCATGTAATTGGACACAAATTATGTCCACAAAAAAATTTTTTTGGGGGGGGGGTAAAAGGGTTCACCAACTTATACCTAAATGCATTATCTCACATTTAAACCTTCAAAATATTTACTTTCAAAATAAAATGTACCTTTACAGAGGTCATGCTTAAGAATTTTATAATTTATAAATAAATTTAGTAATTTATAAATAAATTTAGAAATTTATATATAAATAAATTAATTAATTTATAAAGAAATTTATAAAGAAATTTAGAAATTTATAAATTAAATTAAATTTAGAAATATAAATTTATAAATTAAATAAATTTATAAATAGCTATAATATTAAATTTAAAATAATAATTTATAAATATAATAAAATGAAATGTTTGAAAAATAATGGTAATATTATTTATAGTTATGGTAAATTTACATATTTACTCAAAAATAATTGAAATAACCTATTTAAATACAAAAAAATACATTTCTAATAGGTGAACCCTTTTAACCCATACATATCAACCCTTTTACCCCACTTTCAAAAATGTTTTTTTTTAAAAGAATGTGCTAATCTAAATA